>VUQR01010409.1:0-23265 GCA_015108515.1 Hemichromis elongatus | reverse complement strand
GTGTTGTGTGTTCAGGAGCACTTAACCTCTAGCATCAGCTGTTCAGGCATCTGCAGTGGATTTTTTTCCTTGAGTCTGTATTGATCGTTTTAAATGGTTGAATTTACTGTAGTTTCCAAAAAAAAAACCCAGAAAACAGACAAAGAATTTATTATGGTCAACCCTGCCACAGCTGGGGGCATGAATTTTAAATTTTTAAGCAAGTTAATTAGTGCTGAAGTCATTTGTGAAATGAGCACAGAATATAGACACTATAGAACATTGCGTTCATTTTGTTAGTGCTGCAGTGATAGCAGTGCGGTCTCTAATCACCAGATGTTCACAGGAACTAATGTAAAAAACTAAAAGTTCCTTTGGGCATTCTTATTTGCATTTCTCCTGCATCTGATGATCTTATCTTAATTTTGATATTATCAGCCAAACACAATTGCTAAATAACCTGTTAACAAGCTATAACGACAAAAAAAACCCCCAACAGATGTCAAATTTAGGCCATTCTTGTTCCAGCTGTATGAGCTTGAAAGAACTGAAATAAATAAAAAAATAAAAATAAATAAATAAATAATTTTACTGGTTGGTTAAAAATTCTAGAACAATCAACAATTCTTAATTTAGAAAAAAAAACATAGTCTCTTAATGTGTTAATATGTTTGGGTTAAAAAAAAACAAAGACGAAAACAAAAAATTATGGACAGAAAACTTTTACAGACAGATTTTTAAATGTAGGGAAAATTTGTGTACTTTATGATAACACTGACTTTGTTCAATCTTTTTTGTTAGCTTTTGCACACTGCGTCACATTTGCAACTTAAACACAGTAATGTATATGGTTATATCCTGTATCGTCCAATGTACATCCATCACCTTTGATCACCAGCCTCGTCGTTCACTTAAAATCAGTAAGTGGAGCAAACACCCCCCCATAAATAAGTAAAAAAAAAGAAAAAAAACTGGTAAACATTGCTCTCCCTTGCATCACATAGATAGCATAGTGCTCAAATATCATGTGTTTGCACTGAGTAAGAATAATCTCATTCCAAGCCCTAATTATGACTGCAAGTTTGTTCTGGTACATTTCACAACAACCTTTAACAATTTTTTTTTTTTTAAATGTACTACATGATGGCAATACCTTGGGCAAAAAAGATAAAATTGTGCTAAAAATTTCTGAAATTGGACTTGTCAAACTCACTGTACAGTGAAATACCAAATGCAAAACCAGGTCACTGCTGTCAGGCAGATTTTCACAAGTTGCTCAGAAGTTTTCTGTGGCACTGAATGCACATTTCATATACAATAACTCAGTTTTAACACTAAGCCCTCAGTTTGACCACTCACACAATCTGCCAGAGGATACAAGAAAAAGTTTGGTAGTTTTTCTTCTCTCTGTCTCTGTGATGGCCTTAGGAGTTTGACTTTTGCCCTGCCAGTGTTTTCCTGCTCTCCAGGCTTTGAGAGCTTTTCATCTCACCAAGGTGCAAGGCCAGCCACTTCTCTCCACTCCCAGCCCCTTCCCTCCCGTCCAACATGGACGTACACATGCGGATTTCCAATTCAGCTATAGTGTGAGATTAGCAGCTCCACCACCCCAAGGCTGGCTTAAGACAGGAGGGCAGACATCCAGCAGTGTTGGTGGGATGCATGCGGGGGAGCAGATCCCCCAAGACTTGTTTGAGGCCACTGTGGATTCAATGGATGAATCCTCAAAACACTCATGCGGTTGTTTAGGCTGAGCTGTGTTCTGAAGTGTCAATTTGTTGTCAACTTGATGACCTCACATATAGCTAACTCTCCTCTGCGTGGGGAAAGGACATTTAAAGATGTGTTATGTTGAAGAAAGCAATATGATCTGTGGGCTGTCTTTGTTTCCTTTACCACAAAAACCAATAAAGCTGTGTGATTTTGTTTTTTAATTATTGAGGTAATGAATTAATCCATAAAACGTGATCTTGCACTCCACCTTAAGGTTATAAAGGCACAATGGTGCTGTACGTGCTCTTTGTTTTTCTTTTTTTTTCCTAGCAAAATTTTACATTTTTTCTGATATTTTTCTAATTGTGCCAGATGAACTGTAGCTGTACAAAGGTAGCAATTTAATTTATTTTTTAAGGCACACTTTATTTTGTTTATTAAACTTATCCTACAGCTTTCAGAACAGACACATACCTACTTATTTGACAGTAACACCCTGACCTGCAATTGCACATTATTCTGAAACGCTCTTGGCAGCATTCAGCAGACTTACATGCAGATCTATATTAGACAAAAAGTGACAGGACACCCAGGCCATTTGGCCACAAACCTGCAGCAAAACCCATCAGATGGAGCAGGCATCCGGTAGCAATAGCACCCATTACAACTGACCCGTAACATGTGGCCCAACTACAACTAAATTGTGGCTGAATTATTGATACAGTGGCGTCGGCCGCTTTGCAAGTGGGGGCATGAAAGGAAGCCAACATGGGAACGGTCTGCTAATTTTATATGGGAGCCTCAGGGCACATTCCTACCACTGAAGACCAAACATATTGACATATGTGTGTAGGGGGAGAGACTGTGTATAAGTGCAACTTGGTTCAGAAGGAGAAAAATGGACAATATGACCCTCCATATAGGCTCAACCTCATCCACATGTATTAAGTCTTGAATTTTTTTGTACATATGGCTATAAAATGTGAAACTTTGAGAGGTGAGGTGGTGCATGAAAGGAGAACTTGACTGGTGGGGTAAAAATATATGCAATGTCCTTTACACTTCTGATCTCCTGCTTTTCAGATTTCTTCCTAAACTCATTACATCTAAACTGCCTGTTTCACATTCATTTGTCAGTGTAATATCAATACTGTTCTGAGAAATGGTGAGTTGAATGATGAGTGATGTATGGGATCATGTCATTTAGAAGGGTGGGCCCGGGAGGGGTGTGGGCTGTTTGTAGCTAAGCCAAGGCGGTTGACCATCAGCGAGCTGGCCGGCTAATTTCTCCAGAAGTGCCAAAAGCCTTTGTGTTCTCAGTGCACTTTTATTTCCACCTTTCTTGGAATTGTGATGACCGTGCCTCGGGGCGACAGAGACACCTTGAGGAGTGCCCACCTTTAAATCTGCTGCTCCATGACTTCAACCATGACCCCTCGCTTGAGGGATCCCTCAGGCGAGATTTAAACGAGCTCCCCCAGGTCTGCAGAGGCTCCTCTATTCATCGTCACGTTTTTAAAGACATGAATTGGCCCTCTCTGATGGTTGATAGTAAAACTTAATTTAAATTTAAAAAAAAAAAGATTTTGGTGAATTGAAATAAAAAAAAAACATATGTGGGTAAATGTAGCATGACAAGTATGTGAAAACAGTCTGCCAGAGAGAAGTAAAAGGTAGAATTTGGAGTGACTGTGACAAGAGGACAGAAGGAACGTTGAGGTTTTCTACAACTTTCTGTCTGTCTTGTTTGCCTGCTTATTCGCTTTCCTTTTATTCCTTTTATAAAAATACAGCTCTACAGTATTTACATTTCATCAGACTCCAGGCATTTTTCTCTTGATTTCATTTTTTTCAACTCATCTTTCCTATTAAATATGATCGCTTACATTTTTACAATTCTGCCTCTCTCTCTCTCTCTCTGACTCTCTCTCTATGTCGTTTTTTTTTTGCTATTATGGAGGGCGAATGGTGAGAAAACCATACAATATACAGGCTATTGATCCACGCCCATCACTGCAGAAAAAAAGTCGGTACATGGGGTGGGGGAACGTAGGGGGACTGGACACAGCGATCGATAACCTACTCTATCAGCCGTTTCCATGGCAACCGGTCGAGCAAGGACAGAGGGTTGCCATGCATTTTGCACCTGTCTATTTCCTATACCTATCGTGATAATGAAAATGTCAGAAAAACGAATGCAAAGGTGACGAGGGGCTCCTGCCTGGTGTCAACTTTCACAATTAAAAAAATTACATGAAGGTTAAAAGCTTGCTGGAAATCAGTGGTGAAAAATGGAAGGATAGTGGTTCTGTGGGGATTTAGGTGACCCTTCTCACGGGGGTTGAAGGACGCTCGAAGGCAAAGTAGGTTGCAGCATGTTGGGTACAAATCCAGGTTCCTTGTTCTGTGTTATTTTCAGAAAAAGACGCACAAATGGCAGTTTGAAAATGGCAATTGTTTCCTGACACTGGAGACTTGGCCTCTTTTGTTGTTGACCCCAATTTGGAGGTCGACCAGGCATGATCAATGTGCTGGTCATTAGCTCACCATGAGCAACTGTAGAGGCAACAGCAGAGAATTATGGCAGGGTAGATACTGAAAAGGACGGAGAAGTGAAAACAGAAGGCAGGAGGGTGGGAGTGGTGCTGTGGCCAAGGTTAGCCTGAGGTTTCTTCAGATCAAAACCCAGCAGACTGAGCCAGACAGACTGTCAGGAGAACTTGACACCCAGGCGATCACTGAGTCTCTGTCTTCCTGACCATCGCAGGCACTGAACTTCTAACCTCGATTGAACCACAGGTTCCACAGCCATGGTGCTGAGATTGGTTGGCCCTTAGAGAAGGGAATAGATATCACGATCTAGGGCCCGTGTCGATCATATACTGTATTGATCGCCAATCGCAACTACTGCTGAAAACGCAGGATTGAGAAGGAGAGAGCAAGAGACAGAGTGGGAGGGAAGGCAATCAGCTGTGGCTTCTTGCTACGCTCAGTGCTCCTGTTTCTGGCTGTTGCGGTTGCTGACATTGCTGCATAGGAGGAGATGGTGGTTCCTGCGAGTGTCGTGTCAAATGCATGCGACTCGTGCTTGTCTTTGAACACTGTCCTGTTTTACAAGTGTATTCTGGTATTTTCATTGAGGCTGAAGTCATGAATGACAAATCACAAACTGCTGCGGATTTGCTTGAATGACAGCATAGAGAAACTCGAGCGTGGGCACAGCATGATGGCGTGTAGAAGGCAGCACTGCTGTGGACGACACAGCGGTTGTCCTCTAGCACCAGAGGCATTCTGTGTTTTGTGAGCTGTGACAGCGATCTATTGACAGGCACGTGGCTCAACACTGTTGTTCAGGGGCCACTGGCTACTGAGCTGACCTTTGACACCTCATCCATGCGCTGGCCTTCATTGTTAGGGGTAGAGGAGGAAGTGGGAGTAAAGGGGAAATAGATGACCCTTGGGCTCCTAATATTTGGATTCTCCCTCCCCCACAGCCTCACCCCTCCCATCCCAACACTATCCATCCCTCCCCCCTTCCCTTACCCCTCTTCCCCCACACACTCCACCTTATGCCGATCAATGACAGTTTCATGTGGCTTCTCTGGGCTTGCAGTGACGTGTGTCCTATTGATTTATCGACATTACTCCAGGCAAGCAAACCCAGAAGCCCCCTCTCTCAGTAGGCAGCCAGGCTCCAGCCCAGCAGAGGCGTACCTCCCTCTGCGCCGGGTGAGCCTATGCCAAGTCATCCAACTGTACCAGTATCTGGAAGCAGCAGCGCATTAGTTGCAAACAACTGAACAGTATTTTAGTCTGATTGCATGTGTGCGTATGTCACTGAGAATGCTTTTAGGCGCATCACCCCTCCCTTTCCCAGTCTAGTTTCAGCCTGTCCCCCTCTTCTCCTCTGCCCTCCATGAGACATGTAATAGGGACAATGAGTGAGACACCCTGGCACTCACAAATGCATTTACTGTCGCCTCCAATTTCCAGAGGCGACTATTCCACTTTTATGGTTAAAAGGTTCTTTTCTTTCGTCCGTGTCAATGTCATGCCTATGTGGTCATCATCCTTGTGGCTATTGCTCTCATCTCCCCTTTTTGCTGTCTTTTACTGAGGGGGGG
The DNA here is from genome assembly GCA_015108515.1 of Hemichromis elongatus. Classification (NCBI taxonomy): domain Eukaryota; kingdom Metazoa; phylum Chordata; class Actinopteri; order Cichliformes; family Cichlidae; genus Hemichromis; species Hemichromis elongatus. Next base: position 17,449 of record VUQR01010409.1, on the reverse strand, counting down.
AGGCTCAGACCAGCCCACCCTTTTACACTCTTCCCCCACCCCCCTGACTCTCCTGTGTCCAGTAAAAGGCCAGTGTATTCAGGGAGGGAAGGGTAAGAGGGCATCTGGACACTCCCTGTGGCCTAGCTAGCCGGTGATGTGGGGGGTTTCAGAGGGGAGGTGATCCAACACCATTAGGCTAGGACTGTGGCGATGGCAGCTGGCCCCAAAAAAAGGAAGAGGAGGGGGGTCAGGGGCAGCTAAGAGATCAGTGACCTGGCCACAGTGTCCAGCTGGGGGGGGGTAATTTCACAGTCCACCTCCAGCCACGTGCTGGATGACCATCTGGGGACCTGGCAAACCCCACAACAGAGGTAGAATCATCTTCTTAGTTGCAGGGATGGACAACAACAAAAGTCAAGAAATCTGTCAGCCTAATCTGGAGTGAGGTGGGAGGGGGCACTGCAGCTGCCTGTTGTTGCTTAGTATTAAGTGTGCAGAACTACTTTTTGTTGCAATAGGGTTGAATGTTTGCACTTCCAAGAGCTTTAGTCTTTGCGAATAAATGCAAATAGATTCTTTACTGTTACTACTAATTACTTATTACTAATTACTAATTATTCAACATATTTTTTTCTGATTGTTTTACAAAAATATTTCAGATGTGAGTTATATCAGTACAAGACAGCACAAATAACTTGCTTTGTCTAGCAAATAGTTTCCAAAGGTTTTTGTTTTTCAACCTAATAGAAACAATTAAAAGTAGCAAAGAAGCTACAGCCGTTCTATTCTTTGAAATGGATTATTCTTTCATTTGATACGACATTCATGAGTTTACATAGACAACATTAGATAACTATAGTTCAGATATCTTTGAGGAACGGGGGATGTCACACAGGACCCCAGATGGACCACCGGATTCTCCTTTAGCTAAGCCGCTCAGTTTGATGACTCTGATCAGAGAGCAGCAGATGAGCACTGGTTTCTTGTAATTTCCAGCCTGACCCCTCCTTCTTTGTCTCCACCCCTTCTGTCTTCTACTTCCAAGCTCGGTCCTCCCCCATCTTTTCACCACCTTCGCCTTCTCCCAGAGCCCTCTGTCTTAAAACTGTTTAAGGTGATCGAATTTTCCCCATCCTCCCAATGTGGTCGGAGGGGATCAAAGGTTGTTGACCCCAGTCTGATTGTAAAGATTTTAGTGAGGAAACTCCATAATAAATAGAAGTCCTGCTAAACAGATCTGACCTTCTAGATGTTTTTATGAGCTTAAGAAAAATCACATTTTTTGATTTTTAGCAGGGACCTTGTAATCCCCTTTAACATTTATCATTGTTCTGCTAATGAAAGTGATCTTTGTGTTCATGTCTTATAGGGTTCTAATTAGATTCACATAGACCCATGTGGAAATGATCCAAAAGATGAGCCAAGGGAGTATTGGAGTGGTGGAGTTATTGCTCTCAGAAACACCAAAGTGCCACAATGTGCTGAAAGAAATTCATAAATGTGGTGGCGGAGTGGGGTGAGCTGCAATTGTGTACCAATGTAATCTTTGGTCAGCACTTCTTCACGGCCAATACCATGATAGGAGAGAAATGCTCTTCTGAAATTTGATTAATTGCTGTCTCTCCGCCTCTCAATCCAAACATTGGTGGAAATGGAGGCCAGTTGACAGGACAGATACATCAGCCTCGGGAGCCGCAAGCCCCTGGCAAGCAGAGGCATTTCTTATCCTGTAACAGGATATCCACATACACTGAGGTGTGGAAAAGTGAGAACTGCATCGTCTTCATTTGGCCATAACAAGGGAGAGGGGGAGGAAGATTGTGAGGAGGGAAGGTATGGGGAGGAGGGGGGGGACAGCCAGCCAGCCAGCCAGCCAGGCAGGCAGCTCTCTAGGTTGGGCTGAGGCGTATCGATTGATTTCCCAATAGCCTCTGGTCCATGAGCAGCGAACTCTGGCCCCGGTTGCTAGGTGACCACACCATCCAAGATGGAGAGCGGGGTGATGAAGGGTGACAGCAGCTCTGAGGGTCAGTGGGGCCACTGGTCATTCTGCAGCCCCTCTGGGACACTCCGGACATGCAGATAATGCAATGAAATTGGACCTCAGCTTGCAATGAAACTCGGGCAAAGCAGAAATATAGAAAAAAAAAAACAATATCAGAGCTCAGTGTTGCTGTGCAGCATATTTGTTGTACTCGGCTGGGATCGATGCACAGTCAACATGTACTGTATCACTGCACGCACGTTGCTGTATGCACGTTTATGACACATTAAAACAAAGTACAATTGGAAAGCAGCTGTTAGATCAGTTTTTTTTATGAGGTTTCAGGTTTCATGTCACAGCATCTTCTGCAAAAATAGATTCCCTGAAAAATATTTATGACACCCGTGTGATTTTAAAACGGCCGTTGACCATATATGAAAATATTGATTTGGAAAACAAAGGGCTATTCAGATAGTCATTGTCCAAAACATATTGCCTAAATTTGAAAAAGGAGGTTATTGTCTTCTTGCAGTCACAGTAAAAGTACACCACCGTTCTCATTACAGAGCCAAAGCAATTTACTGAAATGTACAATTTACAAGCAGAAGAGGTCGAGAAATTTATTGTCATGGTTCTGCCGATGTAAATATGCAGCACAGAGTTCCTTTTGTCCACGAGTGAAATTGTTTATGCATTGTCGTTGCAAGCTTAAATGCAGTTTATAAAATAAAGTGCTTTTCCCTTCTGCAACCCGCGCAAGTAGAAAGTTTCACAGCTTTTTATTCCAAGTGTGGTTTTATGATAAGACATCTCCTCACGTGAACACGTGTTTTTACTTATATGGTCTTCTGTTTTAAATAATCAGTCAGCGAAACCTTCAATTTGAAAGCATAATAAATCTTCGTCGAATGCAGGCTACATGCAAATGGCAAACAGCACAAAAGAAAAATACTGTAAACATGAACTGACCATAATCTATATCACATATTCCACAATGATACATGATACCGTAACGCTTTTCTACATATCGATTGTTCCGCTGCGCGAGTGAAAAATGATACGGAGGTAAAAGAGAAGAAGAAGAAGCAGGAGGAGGAGGAGGAAAAGAAGAAGCACGGAGGGGTGAGGCGGTGGGGGTGAGCGGGGGGGATAAACTGGGAGACAAATGTAAAAGGATCTATCTCACACTGTAAGCTTTGCACTGAGACAGAAGTTACCAGAAGGCAAAAAAGCAGCACAGAAGGGGGTGGGAGGTTTGTGTGTACTTGTGTGTGTGTCAGGGTGAGGGTCATGGGGAGAAACCCATTCAGTCAGCCCTGAAAGGCCACCTTGCATTCTTGCAGTTGCCTGTGTTGTTCCTGTATGAAGGATTTCCCTTCATCCTGTGCCATGCCTCTAATGTCCTCCTCAGAAGGAGCCCGAGTTTTTTCATGTCTGTTGGAGTTCCATATCCTGAGGAGGGAGGACTTATGTGTCTTTGTGTGCGCGCTTGTGTATTTTCCTCCCTGCTATCTATTAATAATATTGGGGAGAGAGACAGGGAGATAGAAGTGGATGTTTGCTTTGGTATAAGGCGAGATGTTTCTCTGTTTGCAGCCCTAAGCTGTGTGAGTATTCAGCTCTTAAATATTCCCTTCCCTTGTGATTTCAAACTATCTTGTGCCCTAAAGGGATGCATGGACCTCCCTGGCCAAATATCCACATACCTTTAACAGCAACTGGCAACTGACTTTTTTTTTTAAATGGGAGAATTTAGGGCTTGGTGGCTGGAGACGGAGTTAAAGATGAGAACAAATGAAACAGAGCAAAAGTACAGGATGGCCATTTATTGTGAGAGGCTGTTACCTTTAAGCTTCAAAACTCAAAAACTGTAATAAGTGAAAAGCATGAAAAGTTAAATGTTTTAAATTATCTGCGGAAAATCTTTTTTTTTTTTTTATTCCGATCTCGTCTTTGAGAAGCATTCGATCCTACAGTTCAGTCCACCTGCCTACAGCTGTGAATGTTTTCACACAGCGTTTTTTTTCCCCTTCCATCTGGAGAAAGTTACACTCTCTCATGTAGATTACTGTAACTTTGATGTAACCATTGGAATTGCTTTCAGTTTAGTCAACCTGAATCCTTGGAGTGATTTTAAAATGATAATGCTCGTTTGTGTGGCATGTCTTTGGAAGGTCGTGCCAGGTCCTCTGACCTAAAATTATTGATGTTTCATGGTGAAAAAATGAACCAGCTGCTCTTTCAGAGTTGAATGACACAACAGGTCTTTTGATAGTGCCTCAAAATTGCTGATATGTGATGGGTTTTTTTCTTATTAGAAGAACATTTGCTTGGTGCAAGTATAACCAGCCTTTTGAAAAATTAACATTCTGTATGACTATTTTCTAATCCACGACCATTCTGTACACAGTGGATGTCTAAAATGTTAATTTACAGCTGGAAGAATAGAGTTTGCTAGCACTGAGTGCATTTGGTAGACGGTGCAGAGGGCAGTGTGCAGAGTGCATGTTATGTGTGTTTCTAGCAGTGCACCAACTTTACTGTTTGAGTTCGTTTAAGGATCGGGCAAGAGAGCTATGACTCTAAAAGTGACTGTTTTGAGCTGACCCTCTTACCTGTATTTATTTATCCCAATGTCACTGATGTGACTCTGAGATTAGAAGAAGGCCTCACTCTTCACAGCCAAATGACCTGACAAAAAAAGGTCCTGCATCAAAAGTATTTGAGCATTTTCTTTAAAACTTCCTTATCAGCTGCACTCAAATCAGTGCCAATGTACGTCCCAACATCTGATTACTCCCACGCGAGAAGGATTTTGACGTCATTTTTGGTCGGCCTTTGCTGTTTGTAAATGTGCCTTTTAAATAAAATGTCTTGAATAAATTACCACTAAGGGCCTCTGCACCCAAGACAGTGCTGCAGTTGTGTATCCGTGTGTGCGTGTGTGTGTTGCTCTGTGTGTGTTTAGCAGCACAGAGCGAGGGGGAGGTGGATGGAGATCGTATCAATCGCCAAGCCAGGCCATTGAATGTATTGATTAGTTACCTTTCTTATTAACATGCTGATTAAAGAGAGAAGGGAGAGAGAGCGAGAGAGAGGGAGAGGGAGTGAAAGAGAGGCAGACGAGGCTGCACACACACGCGCTCCTTCCCTCGGCTCGGATGGACGGAGAGGAATCAGCAGCCATTGCCGGGGAAAAGAAAAGGATGCAGAGTGGATTTAACAGCCGAACAGGGAAGGAAAATCAGGGAATAATTGGGAAGAGGAGGAGAGAGGGAAGCGAGGAGCGGATGCAAGAGAAGAGGAGGAGGGTGAGGAAGAGGAGGGGGTGGAAGCAAATGGGAGGGGGTGGTGGTGGTGGTGGTGGTGGGGGCAACCTGACTGGAAAAACCAGGAAAAAGAGAGAAACCCTGCTGCCTTTGATCCCCCACCAAGTTGCACTGGCTGGATAGACTGACACACAGTTTTCAGCTGGTAGACACACACTTTTACACCCACACACACACACACCTGCACCCTAGCATAGACACACACACCCTTAGAGACTGACAGGCCTTGGCAAACGCATGCATTATCGCAGCAGAAAATAGCTGCGAGTTTTTATGTGATCAATATGTAGATGCTTTTTAAAGGGTATTTTTATCTGTGAGTGGCCATGTTAAGCAGCATGCGACAAGGGATTTCTCAAGATGCACACCAAGGTTGCCTGAGAAACGGCGTGCTTTATTCCGACAGGGACCAGAAGGTGCGGAGGGCAAGATGGAGGAAGGGAGGGAGGGAGGGTGGAAGAGAGGGAGGGATGAAAAACAGAGGGCGCAGACTTGTTTATGTGTATGTTTGTGTGGAGGCATTCGAGTGGGTGTGTCTGCTTGTTTGTCAGTAATTTTGCATGTAAGAGAAGACCGTGGGTTTCAGTGTTTCACCAGGCAGCTGGCTCTCGTTAGAAACGGACATGTGCATGTTGTCTCATTTAGAAAACAGCTCAGGCTGTTTGCCGCATACTGTAATCTGGTGACAGATTCGGTAATGTGTACTTTGTGCAGTGTTGTTGTGAAGGTTTACCTGCAGCCTGCAGTGCTAACAATCCAGACCCAGAAATGCATGTGTGTATCATACATTAGGCCTTGTGTTGTGACTGTTTTTCTTTAGCATGCGTGATCTTTGTGTTCAATCTTTTTAAAATTCACTCAAAGTGTGTCTCTCTGCCCTGGCGTTTATCTGATCTCCAATCAGAAAACAAGTGGAAAATGACAACAAAACAAATCCACTGACTGAGACCTAACTTTTTGGTTACTAAATTATATTATTATTTTTTTTTTTTATTTGAAGGAAAGAGGGTTTAAAATGACCTTCACAGTTCTTTTTTTCCCTACAAATGTTATTTCCCTCCCCCCCCCTTTTTTTTTTGCAAGTGTGAGTGGGTTTTTATTAATTTTGCAAATGATATTCCTGTGCATTCATGTGACAGCTTACTGGCCTCCACTTAACATTCAAAATCCAGAAAAATAAATAAGATTAATTATTACTATACCTCTGCACTTTCACTAATAACACAATGGAGCTTAGACAAAAATTTGCAAATGTAAAACAGTCACAATTGAACATATTTGTCTCAGTATAAGATGATGAACATGAAAACATAACTTCTGACCAAACCCACTTAAAGTGTTGCACTCCTAAAGCACCACATTTAAATAATTTCTCAAAACTTCGTGAAGACGTCTAAGTGCAGGGCTTCGTTTGCTTCCGCTGCTCTGTGACTATCATTGGAAAGCGCTAATTGTTTAACTTTTACGAACTTGTAATGAGCACTGACTCAGAAATAGACACATGCACAGAGAAAGACTGGGGGGGGGGAAGAAATAAACTCAGACAAGTTGCAACTTATCGACCTTTGCACCCCCTTGAGCTCCATTTTGCATAAACACTTTTTCTTTTCTCCCCTCGCGGACGGGGGCCAGGAGATAATTTCATTTACATAAAGAATGCAGAGCCAATTACAGAGGGACGTATTTGCATTTTATATGAAAAATAGTTGTAGGGCAAATAGGAGGCTGTTTAAAATGCACGGATCGATATTAGCTGATGTGCGCTCACACACACACACACACAAACACACGCACACACCTACACGTTATCCCTTATAACTTTACAAAATAAAAGCTTTTTATCTTCCCATAAATACATTTTAAAAATATATTTTTTAAAAATCCGAGCGATGCTTTAAACACCTTGATATGCTGTTCGAAGAAAAAAAAATATACTAAATGAAATCATTTCCCATATAATTTCTCCTCATGTTTTCTTTGCTTTTTGTAGATTTTTCTTTTCTTTTCCTTTTCCTTTTCAGTGGTGCATTATTGGCTCGTGAGCACAGGAGGCGAACTCAGTGAATTAAACGAGTGAATTTGCATTAATCCAGATATGATCGATAATAACATTATTCACGCTGCGAAGTCAAGTTCCACATCATGGCGTACACGATCATTACTGCAACTAAACCTGCAAATAATAGACGAAAATAATGTGATTATCATTCATTTACTTGCTCAAACTTTCCAGGAGCAGCTTCAGTAGGCTATTTTACATTTTCGACCTGATGGAGGATGGGCCCAGGTGGACTCCACTGTGAGTCGAAAAAAATAGATTTTTATTTATTTAGTTTTGGTTAAATATATATCTATAGCGTGAGGTATCTGTTCTGAGCTGTAGGCTAACTTGACCACCACTGAATATGGTGTGAGAATAAATATCTATTATAAATAAAATAGTATAATATCAGGCTTGGCTTTATTCATTTTGCTGTAATATTTAGTGTCAATTCGTGTGTTCAGATTCAGTTAACACTGTGTGTGTTTGTGTGTGTGTTTTGAGCAGGCCACACACTGATAAATTGTAGGCCTGCACTAACACACATTTGCCTGCAGCTTATTTTTAAAAATTTTCAATCCCCCTTAAAACAGCGTATATGAGAAAAGGCCCTAAAAAGATCACCCAGCATCATATTAATCATATTTTCTCATATTGCTGAACAGATCAAATGCTGAAATAATTTTTAACTTCATAATGAGCTGCATGTATGCAGCGCAGCATCAGTCCTGCAGGTTAATGAGAGCTTCCTTCAGTTTATCTCATAGCCAGCTAAATGTGTTGAGCCAATATGGTGCTTACATTTCTACCATTGTTGTCATCAGGTATATGTTGTTCTTTTTCTTCCCGCTCAGGTCCCTTCTAGCCACATTTATTTAGTTATTGATTATTCACATTGTGATCTGTGTAACGCCAGGTCTCGTGGTAATAATTGATTCTATCGACCAGTTAGGGATGGGAAAGGGGAGAAAGGCAACAACAGGGGGAAATAGGAAGAGAAAAACTGCGCACTGTCAAAGTTATAAAATATATATTTTTTTCACTAGTTAAAGTTTTATTTATAAATTATAATAGCGTAAATTTTACTGCGCTGATGTCCTGTCAAAAAATATTTTTTGTTTATTTTGCAAACGCAAATTCTTGAATTTTATTTATTTCATTTTTCTCAGATGTAACTTTGTTATTATATGTTTTTGTTTTGTTTTGTTTTTTTTTTAGAAATACAGATGTTGTCAGGGACCGTAATAATAAATATTTTCAGATATTAACATAAGGAAAGTTGTTACTTTCATTACGTTCGTTAACTCTTTAAAAAGTCAGTCTAAAGGCGGGCATGACAAGAGCATGAAAAATAAGTCTCAGCCATCACAAACACGTTAAGGCTTGATTATGAAGTTTTAAATGTTGCTTTAAAACTTCCATGTGACACTTAAAAATATCAAATAACAGTGCTGCCAAAATCTGTAAACTCAATTTAATTGTTTTTCCCCCTACATATAGAAATAACATTATTTTATTTAATTCTTTTCAATATTTCCGCTGGTAACTAATGCCAGGTATCTAATAATAAAAACCATCTTTGGCAGGATGAGGTGTTTATTACTTTATTAACAGCTGTAGGTGTGATTTTTTTCAGTCGTCTCGTGAAAGCCATATTTGCGTATGTCTTGCAGAGAAACAGGTGATATTTGTTTTTTCACGGTCGCCCTTTTCTAATGATTTCCATCACAAAGAAAACCCCTCACTCCCAATTACTTGTCTCACGTGGTTTAGTTTAGATCATATATAAACTAGCTGTAAATAAATGCGTCTACAAGTGTGACGTTTACAGCAAACCCATTGTCATTGTTAGGGTAACGAGGGGCGGTGTAGTGAATAAGAAAGTTAGACCTGATGAATGTATATGTGTGAATGTGATGAAGAAAACCAACATTACTACTGATGGAAACTTCATGTTTGAAAACTGAGCTTTTCACACCTGAACCTTTTTTTGTTGTTGTTGTTAAATCTCTAATAAACTTTGTTTCCAGTACGCGTGTTTACGCAGTTATTTTTGTCACAAAAGAGTTTTAAAAAGATGAAAACTTGTCCATTGTATATTTTTCTTTCAAAATAAGACATGGGAAATATTACCTGTTCTGTAAGCGTTCTTACATATGACAATAAATACTTGAAAATCAACGTGTGTTTTGTGTTCATTGTGTAGCGTGTGCTGAACTGTTTACACACGCACACAACATGCAAGATTGTAGATGCAAGGAAAATCAGTCATTATCGGTGGGTGTGTGTGTGTGTGTGTGTGTGTGTGTGTGTGTGTGTGTGTGTAAGCGCTTGCGTGATTAAATGATGCATGGGGGTCCAGATGAGATGAAAACAAAGGGTCTAATGTGAGACTAAAACCTTGCATCCTCCACCACCATCATCATCATCTTCAGCACAATCTTTGTTTTTTAATGTAAGAAAAAGATTTATTAGGATGTATGAATATGTGAAATATATATCAGTGTCTGTGTTTGCAACTGAACAGGCAAAATCTCACGATTTAAGTCACCAGAATGAGAAGGATGCTGCTTTTTCTCGTTTAATTCTTCAGAATAAATTCCCTTTCCCTGAAACCGGCTGCATAAAATCGTCATTTTGGATGTTTATTTTTTCTTTTTCACGGCTGCAAAGAGAGCGTCAATATCTCATTCAAAACTGCAACCCTGCGCGTGCGCTTCATCCATTATCATTTACCCATAAGTGATCACGTTTACTCGGTGATTAACCAGAAGATTTGAAAAGCGAGTGTAAAGTGCAGGATGAAAAGAAAACCGTTGCTGTATTTTTCTACTGCAGCTCGGTGTGGCAGATGTTTACAGGCCGTTGGGTCAGGCATTCATAGCACGTCCATATCTGCAGACAATTTTTTTTTCTAATAAAATATGAATTTATGAATCTTGACAAGCCAGATGCTGGAAATTCATCTGCTCGGGAGAAGCTGTCTCTCTCTCTCACACCGTCCTTAATCAGTGCAACACAGAAAATCAGCCGCTTCTGCCCCTTTGGTTGATTCTGCTTATTTTCTGCTGCATGCATGGTCATTTTAAGGTCAGAACAATGTCCTTTGACCCTTGACCTTCCTGCTATTGCATGTTTGTTTTATTGGCGATGGAGGACTGCAGTCATAAATGTCTTTAATGAAACTTCAGCTAAACGGTTGCAATCTAAACAGGCTCAGCATTGGATTTAGATTAAAAAGTCTTTCTCCACCCAGCGTATCTAAAGCAGGCCTTACTTTGATAAGAGCTGCAGTTAATACTCAAAGTATCCTTCGGTATATTTATTGCCTGTATTGTAATAGGGATGTTGGACATCCACCGTTTCTTTTCCTAAGTCCTTCTGAGAGCATCAGCTAAAAATGGCTGAAATGTAAATGTTTTGGCTGCAGTGTTGCTGATCTTGCTGCCGCTGTCAGTCTGAGGAAAGTGACTCTTAGAGCATCAGCTAAATGCCTAAAATGGAAATACGCTTATTATCGTGATCAAAAGATTTGAATCTTGAATAAATCAGATAAATCCGGTGGATGAAATGCATGTTGTTTTTTTTCATCAGAACTCATTAGACATTAAACGGAAACGTGAGGCTTTTCCAGAATTGTTATGACTGTATGTGGCTAAATTCAAAACCCAGTGTTGACAAACCCACACCCTGAACATCCCGCTGGGTGTCAGTTTCCCCTCTAGGCCCGCTGCGTAAAAGTTGGGGCGCTTTGCAGCTCGGGTGTCGACCTGCCTTCTCGGGTTTTCCAGCCACAGAAGGTGAACTTTCACCCCGAACTCCGAGAGGACCTTTTATTTTCGTTCTGTAGCCGTTGACCATTTTTACCTCCAGCTACTTGCCATCCATACACGCATCCCTTCGTGCTTTCTGTGCGCGGGGCGGATCGATAGGGCAGCATCTGCTCCAGGAAGCCCGCGGTCTCACACCGCGTACTGCTTCGCTGTTTCCAAACGCCAGAATTGCTCATCTCTGAAAATTAAACTGACAGACAGATATGATTAGTATGCGATCTGCCTCCCTGCTTCTGTCTGTCTCCGTGTTTCTCTCTGAGGCCGATTCGCGCGCAAACATGCACGCTCAGGTCTCGCCACACAGACCAGATGTAATTTGCGCATATTGTATGCGCATGCAGGCACTCTCATGTTTTCAAGTAAACACACAAGTTGCACAAGCTACACCATAAGTGCACACGGCCCTGTATGCAGGCGCTCTCAGACAAAAAAAGAATATACTCAAAAACAGAAAACCAGGTATTGTAAGTATATATGTTAAATTTGCACACGCACGCGCTCTCCGTATTCCGGGTTGCATTAAGTGTCTACGTGGTGCTGCGACAGCAGCAGGTCGTGGGGCTTCTGGAAAAAAGGGTCGCATTGATCTTCTTTAGGGACTTTCCAGACTGAAGTGTTGGCAGTGTGAGTGAATGGAGGCGCGTGCTGAGTGCTGATTAAGAGCTGAGCAAAACACGAGCGCCACTTGACACCATTTTTTCCCTAAGAGGTAGGATTTACATTAAACCAACACAAGATATTAAGAAGGAAAACACTAATCATTTAGTATGAATAGTTTATTAAAAAAATAAAAACAAATAAATTCTGGCCTGGGTGAAATTTTACACACAACACACTGCAAATTTACAGATGTTTATATTATTTATTTATTTCTATTTTTAAATATTTATTTCTTTTTTTCCCTCTCAGTTAAGGAAGTGATTCATATAACTACATATTGACCTAAAGGGCCTACTGGTTCTGCACATATATTTGAAATTATATTAGTGGGAAAAGAACAACTTATGACAAAATCATGACATTAATAAATAAAAATAAAATTTTTAAGCATTTTTTTTTTTTAAAAAAAGGAAAGGCTCGCGTGTTAGGTAGTGTGGTCTCTTTCCATCTTCGTGATATTTCATACTGACAAACGGAGCAACAGCATTACTTGTTACATAAAAAAGGACAGAATGACATTAGCTGCAGCCAGCAAAATCCATTGATCAGACGCGATAAACAGGCGAGCGCAGCAGAATGACCAGGCTGTGCGCACATAATTCATAAGTTGTGCTCGCAATCAGCTGAAGAAGGCTTAACCTGTGGGGTTATGAGAAAGAGAGCATCTCCACCTCTACGCCTCCCCCGCCTCGTCACCTCCCCCCCACCCTCTCCCCTCCTCCCCCCGGAGAGAAAGGGTTAATTGGAGTAGGAATTTCATCGCACATCTGTCAGATTTTTAAGGCCGTGACGCACTGAAAGCAGAGAGTCAATGTGAGCAAGGGGGAGGAGGAGGAGGAGGAGAAGGAGAAAGAGTTGGTGGTGAGATCGATGAAGTGGCAGGCAGAGGGAAGAGGAGGAGGAGGAGGAAAATCTCACGAGATAATGAAAGAACAAGAAGAGAGCTGCTAGTGTAGAGCAACAAACGAGGCTAGAACGGGACATTTTGTTTGGAGTGAAAACCAAAGACTGGGGGAAAAAAACAGGAACGGAAAGACCGAGAGAGGCTCGTTTGTGACCGCAGATGGTTTGTGCTGTCGGGTTTTGGTGAATGTTGCACCCCGGGGCGCAGCGGACCAATTGTGTGAATCTGCAGGCTGCTCGCTGACAGAGTCGGAGAGATGCACAGGACGGACAAGAGTCGCGGACGCGCTCTGAGAAGTGGATAATAAAGGTAGGATTTTGCACGTTTTTGTAAAACCTATACGTGTTGGTGATATATTTTCTGATTCGCTATCATGTGTGGTAGTTAGTTAACGCGTCCTACATGTGGAGCGAAAATGCAAAGGAACTGGTCATTTACAGCGCTTCGCATGCGCGCTGTGAGCTGCTTCTCTATTCGTAACTTTGCATAAGATCCAAAAAGAGCAAAAATATTATATTCCAAGAGGATATTAGGTCGGAGTGAAAAGTGATATCTGTGTTTTCTGGCGCTTTCAGAAGAAGGTGTGAAGCAGAAATACAAAAGTGCTTTTTATTTTAATTTTTTTAAATTATTCGTTGCTCTTGTCGTTTGAGCTACATTTTATTTTCCCTCACTGGGCTGCCTTTTCTTTTTTCTCTGTAACGACTGAAGTTTAAATAAAGGGAATAACAGCGCCTGTCTTGTCTCACGCAGGCACAAAAGCAAGGCTTTTGCCGAAGAACCCAGCTGAGCACCAAAGAGACAAGCAGAGCGCTGATGCACAAGCGAGAATAAAATCTCAGTTAGCGCTCCTAATGTTGTTGCGATCTCTTTTTCTGCGAGTTTGAGGGAGTTTGAAGACAGTACTTAACGTTATCAGATAATTAATTAGACACCCTATAAGCCCGGAAATCAATTAATTCACAAATCAATAAATCTATAGTCTGGTGTAACAAGAGACCTTACAGACTGTTAGCCCAGTTGTCCAACAACAATAACAAGAGGAGACCAGCCACACATCAGGGCAAGAAATACAACTTTATTTGTTGAAAGTAACGATGGATGGGAGTCTAGGGGAGATGTCCCTCCACAGCCACTCTGATCTGGCTCACAGCCAGGATGGCAGGGCTATGCTGCACTCCCGGGACCTTTCAGCTGCTTTCCCCAGGCCTTCCCTTGGGGGCTCCTCCATGTCTCTGGAACCTGAGCCCCGTCCACCAGGCTTCGATCACACCATGTCAGCGCTGGGCTACAGTGGCGACTCCCCGTCCAGCTCTGGCAGCACATACACCACCCTGACCCCCCTGCAGCCCTTTGACGACAAGTTCCACCACCACCACCATCACCATCACCCCTGTCTCCCTGTCAGCAATGTTATTGGCAGCTTTACCCTTATGCGTGAGGATCGAGGCCTCAGCACCAACTTCTACAACCCTTATGGCAAGGAACTGGCCATGTCCCAAAGCCTGTCGCCTCCATCCACAGGATCAGGCCTGGGTTCCTCCATGCATGGCTATGGAAGTCTGGGCAACAGCCCTAATGGCAACGGCAGTCAGATGCTCCCTGGTGGCTATGATGTACACGGAGGCAGCCTTTTCTGCAGAACATCGGATTTTGGCCGAGAGATGTCCCCACCGGGCCTAGGAGGAGGTGATGTTTCAGTGGGGCATCAGCTAAATAAAATGGAGACTCACCAGCATGCCCCAGGCCATCACCCACACATCTATAGCCAGCACTACCAGCCTCACCATCACCCGAGCCAGCAGGCCACCAAGATGGGTGACCACCTGCACTCCTCGTCTGCTTCATCCTCACCCAGCGAGGGCATGCTGCCGGGCTCACAGGGCAGTGGAGGCAGCACTGGAGAGGAGATCAACACCAGGGATGTGGCCCAAAGGATCATCACTGAGCTGAAGAGGTACAGCATCCCCCAGGCCATCTTTGCTGAGAGGGTTCTGTGTAGGTCACAGGGCACACTGTCTGACCTCCTGAGGAACCCTAAGCCCTGGGGCAAGCTCAAGTCTGGCCGTGAGACCTTTAAAAGGATGTCCCGCTGGCTCCAGGAACCGGAGTTTCAAAGAATGGCCTCGCTCAGGCTGGAGGGTAAGATCTGGCTTTACTCTGTATTTTTTTCACACATACACACATGTACGTTCACAACCCCCCCCCACACACACACACGTACACACAGGCTCAAACAGAAACCACAACAACAGACACGCTCACTCTCCTTGTTTTCCCCAAACGCCTCCCTTCTCCGTGTCTTCCAAAAAAAATCTCCTCTCCAGCAATCAGTATGCAGCTCAGGTTGATACATGAGTAAAAGCAAAAGCATCATACTGATTTTTCCCTCCTTCCCACTGCTGTGAATGTACAACCGCTGTGTCTATTGTCTCATCAGCCTGGATAATAAGAACTTAGCAGCACATAAAGGACAGTTTGATCAAGAACGGGCCATATGTGACGTTCCTTTGTTTACTTTGCTCCCAAACAGCTCCTATTGATTTGTACAGTAGCTACAATACAAAAAAAAAAAAGCCACAGACATTTGCCCTCCTCTTAAATGAACCATGAAGATCAGTGTGAGCAGCGATTGGCAATTTAATCGCTTTTGAGCCCACAAAATAATTTGTGCAGATATGCCATTCTGAAGCGATTGATTAATTTGAGCAGTGATTTATATCTGCTCAGCGCCTGACTCAAGTTGAGTTGGCAAGGTAACTGATGCAAATTAGACTTGAGCTTTTGCCAGACACCTTTTATCAACGTTGTCACTGAGGCAATTACTGCGGGGCTAAATACAAATGTTGTTCAGCTCTAAGGCACCTCCTTCCAGGTTTCTCACATGTGGAAAAGAAGATGTTGCTGCTTAAGCGAGGTGCATGTAGTCATTAGTGCAGAATCACTCAGACATATGGAAAATTATTTGACAGCTCTTTTGAAAGTAAATCGAATTTAGTTACTAAGTAAAAAATGGCTTTTTCCAATGTAGAACATCACCTTGCTTCTTTTGCCATCATTTTCTGCATCTTTTCAGTTAGATAAATATCATAATAAAAAAAATAATAATTTAATTGTAAATATTTCTTGTAGGCCTTTTTATACAGATTTCATGGCACTTTTTTATTATTACTAATATTATTTTTGAAAGGCACATTGTAATTTGCTTCTTGCCATTTAATATTCTTTGGGGATGTGGATTGAAGACGTGACAGCACGCCGTACAGTGCCGTGTTACAGTGTTGTCCCTCCACTGGGACCTAAGGCCCATCTGATACACGCAGCACAGAAAGAGATCCAAGTGAACGCGGTAATATGAGATGAGCGTAGACGAGTGTGTATCTGCGAGTGGTCGGCTCACTGCGGGGGTCTGTGAGCTGTACGTGCGTGTGAGCCTCCCCACTTGATCACCGCTTCTTTCGTTTTTCTGTTGGCAGCTCGACTGATTAAGCCCAGCAACACAATGGGGTTCATAGGTAATGATTGTGCGCTCTTGCAATCCCTTCACAATTATTGATCTTTGATTGTTCAACTCTGAGAGCACATGTGTACATTCTCCATTCAGCAAAACGCTAGAGCAATCACAACCAAACCTCTTTTCTAAAGATTACTTATCTCGAGGTTTGTTCTGCAATTTAACCCAAACGGCCGTTTGATTAATCCCATCCCGCAATGTGTGAATGCTTTGTACGCAAAACACCTATTATCTCCCCCTCGCAAAAAAAAAAAAGGCAAATCTTCATCATGATCAGCCCTTTGTTCTTTGGAGCAGATTTAATCATCGTTCTTTCTTTATGTGCAGCATCCTTGTTTCTTCATTGTCACAAACACAAACATTATTTTTAACGAGTCAGACCGCCAAGTCCGAGCAGCCGATCAATCAGACTCATAAAAAATTAAAGTCCCTACACAGAGAAGCGTACTAATGTTTGACAATGCTCCTCACTCTCTCTCTCTCTCTCTCTCTCTCTCTCTCTCTCGCTCTGCTCTCACACTCTCTGAAATTGCATATTTAGTTCTTGGCAAAGCCACAATTTGGACAGCTCGGCACTTTTCTACATAACCTACTTTCCGAAGGGGGTTGTTGTTTTTTTTTTTCTTCCCCCTGGCCAACCCCCTTTTGTTTAATTACAAGCCTCTATTGATTTCCATGGGAAAGAGCAGCACGCTTTGCCCACACACACCTCGGCCGCATCGGCAAATCGAGACTGGAATTAGAATGCGCGGTGCCCTGTGCTCCCCTGTCTGAAGATAGCTCAAGTGCTCTCTGCTTCATGCCTCAAGTTTTAAGATGATCCTCCTTAATGCAGCACTTGCTTAAATACATAGAAGGGCCTTTAGTGTCAGCCAGAAGCACTATGTTATTTCCATAGCGTCTCTTCTATAGAGGACTGCAGAGCTCTTTCCAAAGCACCGTAATTATAGAATGTAGTTGCTGCCATTTTGTATTTTCATATGTCTTTTTTGCAGAAACCTATTGGTAAAAAATGCTGTGATCCCTAGGATTTATCTGCAGTATCTTGTGTGTGTGTGCGCGCTGTATGGATTACTGCACTGTATATGAGATGCATCTCCAGCCCAACCTCAGGCTGTGGAGGAGGCAATCAGGATTTAGTCAGAGAAGAAGGCAGGATAAAGACCACACAGCCTTGCTCTGACACTTAAAGTCAAGGAGGG
>VUQR01010408.1:0-14196 GCA_015108515.1 Hemichromis elongatus | reverse complement strand
CTGATCGCCCGGGATGGAATGCAGGTGTTGCAATACGAGCACCACCCGAAGGCGTGGCCACCTGGCCTCCCGGACGCTAAGCCGCGGACCGTGACACACTGTTCATATGCTTGACAGTCTCAGTTTAGCTTTGAACACCTAATTTGCTGTTAAATAAAGGTGATAAATCCAAATCTTCACAAGTAAGCAACAGGAGCAATTAATATTTTAGATGTTTTTTCCAAGCTACCTGACACTAATTTTCCATCGCTCAATAAACATTAGTGTAAATGTTTTAAATCTTTTCTCTCTGTGTTATTAAGTATTGAGCGTTGCCTTGAATAAACGCCATTGGTTAAGAGTTGTTTGGAAGAAAGGCTGTGCATGATGAAATAGTGATGTCATCTTGATTTAACCTGAGCCTGTCATTTGTTACTCACCAGTTTCACTGTATCCTGTGGCTTAAAGTTGCCTGGATTAAAACTGATCTGGCTGCATGCGTTTTCTCACTGATTCTATAGACTGACTTTGCATATTATGAGCACGATCTTTATTTATCTTGATGAGACCCCTGAGTTTATCCTCTGTCTTAAACAAGCACTTTTTGCTCATCTCCCTTTAAACTAACTGTCTTCTGATTGACTGCCACTCTGCTCCCTTTTTAAGACATCATAAACGTCCAAGAATAGAATAAACATGTCAGTATTCTTATTAGAGTATGACCGAGCCTTTACAAGTTTCAGCAGCTTGGGCTCATTGTGAGTCACCTTTTTCATTAAGTGGAACTGGATTAGCATACCAAGGCATACCGGTTTTTGACTGTGAAAAGTGACTCCAGTATAATAGCATTCATCAGTCATAATTTTTTTTTTTTTACAGACTGGCAATAGGGAATCTAAATGCTAATATTCTTCTTGGGATGTACTGTATATCTGTCAGCTTGCAGTTCCTTTCACAGCAACAACAGGCCCTTCCACATCAAACCAGCAGACTCTAATCTGCCTTATGTTCCCACGCAGTGCTCTGTAAACTGATTTTCAGATGCTTCACTTAGCCTTTAGTCTTTGAATAAGAAAAATGAACAGCTAGCTGGCCAGAATCCTGTTCATTGTGAGACAGTGACATCCTCTGGTGTAAGGACAAGAGATGAACTTGGAGTTTACTCATGTACAGTATGTAATGCACAGCACAGAAAGGTTATATTTCACTGTTATAACATAGAGGTATGAAAAAATAACCATTATTTACATAATGGGTGACGGTAGTTCTGGAAGTAGAGCAGGTCAACTAGTAATCAGAAGGTTGGTGGTTTGATCCCTAGCTGCTCCAGTTTGCAAGCCAAGAAAGTTCACCTAAACTTCAACTTGCCACCCATCCCCGAAGAAGCAGTCACCTCAGTGACTGGCCTCAGTTCGAAATTTAGCACTGTCAGGCAAGATACTGAACCCCAAGTTCCTCTCCGGTGCATCCACTGGAGTATGAATGTGTGTGAGATAGAAAGCACTTAGGCATAAAAAATGTGCATGTGTAAATGGATGAAGGAGGCATGTAGTATAATGTGCTTTGGGTGCACAAATAGAGTAGAAAGGCCCTGTATATGAACCAGTCCATCTATCATATTGCACATGGACATTCATTTCTCTTTCAAATATTTAAAAATATTTTTTCCATTATTAGATAGCAAGTGTAAAAGGAGATGATTAACCACTAGCCTAATAGTGCACACCCTGATTCTTGTATTAAAGTTCACCAAAGTCAGGCAGCTGTTATTGAGGTTTTCTTGGATATTTGCCATACCAGTGAATCTTGGGGAAAAAAAAGAATATCTTCAAAGGTATGTGTGTGTATGTTTTATAATTTGTTGCAAAAAGAAAAACTTTCATATTCTATTCATTACACTTAATTTGAAATCTTTTTTTCTTCTAATTTGATGATAATGGCTAATAGCTCATGTACAGCAGAAATCCACCATCTCAAATAACAAGAATGTTTCCTTAGATCAAAAATACACTTTCTAACAATTAGATTCAGTTACACTTAGTTGTCATGTTGCCACAAATTACTGCATTAGTGTGCAGTGGAGGTGATCTGCTTGTGGTGTTACTGAAGCCCAGAGTATTCTGATAGCACTCCTCATCTCGTCTGCATTTTTGGGTTGGATGTTTCCCATCTTCCTCCTGACCATACGTCACAGATTCTCATTTGGGTTCAGCTCAGGGGTGTTGGTGGGCTAATCAACAAGTGATAACATGGTCAGCAAATCGTTTGGTAGTATTTTTGGAAGTATTTATGCAAGCGCTACGTTCTGTGGGAAAAGAAAATCGACATCTCCATAAAGCTTGTCAGCAGATGGAAGTGTGAAGCGCTCTCAAATCTCCCAGTTGACAGCTGCAATGACTTCGGACAGTGAAGCGACCATCATTGCCAGCAGCAGAGGACGTGGGACCCCAAATCATCACAACCTGTGTCAAACTCACACTGGACTTCAAACACCGTGGACTCTGGTCCTCTCCATTCTTCCTCCAGACTCTAGGAGCTTGATCTCTAAATGAAATACAAAATTTACTTTCATCTGGAAAAAGGACTTTGAACCATTGTGGAACAGAAAACAAGTTTAATGCACTGCATCAGGTTCACGTTTCAGACTCAGAAGCCAGGTCTGTGGGCAAACAGTATATAATTTAATAGAAATCAACATAGTCAATAACACAGATTCAGATTATATTATATTTTAGTGTATATTCAGACTTTTAATGCATAGTGTTGAAAGCTTAGAGGTTCAAAAATAAATGGACATCGACAGATGATTTGTTTTTTTTTCCCATAATGTTGAAATATGGGATATTTTCACATTTATTATCTGTTTGTCTTATTTAAGATCAGCCAGCTATCTTAATAAACAATATTTATATTACAAGTAATAAGCAAGAGTTATGGAGTTCTCCCTGTTAATAAACTTAATTGATTTTCTGGGGATGCCAGGAGACCATCCATCTGTCTCAGAGTTGTCCAGTTATTCTACTTTAGGAAGCTGTTGTGGGTTGATGACCTGTATGTAATGTGTTGTATAGATGTGAGAGAGGGGGAGCATTCTTCTGGGAGGCAGATTTATACAGCTCAGCTTCATCAATACTCTGGCCTGCCTGGATGGCAGGAGCTGAGAGCTGAGAATGTGAGCTGCATGTAGAAAGAGGGAGAGAAAGAAATGGTGAGAACCATGCAGAAAGCTAGAGAGGTGGAGCAAAAAAATAATGGGAGAGAGTAAGCGGGGAGGGAAAGGGACTGCGAGGGTGAAAAGGAGAGCTTGTGTCTGGTCCACCAGGAGCAACAGAAAAGCCCAGGATGGAGAAAGTGAGTAAGGGAAGTGAGAGGGGGAATTAGAGGATGCCACAGGGTGGCTGCAGGCAGGAAATGAGGGTTTTAGTAAAAGCTGCTGTGCTGGCCACATGGGAGACAGCACACAGGTCAATGTAGACACAGACTAAAAAGCCTGATATCCTCATTTACATACAGATTGTAACCATTAATACTATTTGTGCTGTTTCTCTATAGTCAACATTGTATTAGTTACTTGCAGCTGCTCCCTTATTCCCAAGAGATCTAAAGTAGGTAGCTATCCATAGTTGATTTGGCAGATGTTTGTGCTGGATGCCCTTCCTGGTGCAACACCCAATGGATTTGTGCCTCCTGCTGGGAGAACCAGGCATCTTTTTGTCAGGTGAATGTGTAAACCAGAGTCAATGCCAAAAGATTAAAATCTGTTATTACCTTTTTTTTTTTTTTCTTTTTAAAGAGAATTAATCACCTACTGTCCATCAAGGCCAAGCCCATCTACCTTTACAGCTGTTACCATTGAGTCATCCCTCTATAATTTCTCTTAATCTCTTTATTTTTTACTAGGAAAAGGAACTCTGACTGAAAAGTCAAAGTCCCCAACCGGTCGCAGCAGATGGCCGCCCCTCCCTGAGCCTGGTTCTGCCGGAGGTTTCTTCCTGTTAAAAGGGAGTTTTTCCTTCCCATCATCGCCAAAGTGCTTGCTCATAGGGGGTCATATGATTGTTGGGTTTTCTCTGTATGTACTAAGCGCCTTGAGGCGACTGTTGTTGTGAT
The DNA here is from genome assembly GCA_015108515.1 of Hemichromis elongatus. Lineage (NCBI taxonomy): Eukaryota > Metazoa > Chordata > Actinopteri > Cichliformes > Cichlidae > Hemichromis > Hemichromis elongatus. Next base: position 10,107 of record VUQR01010408.1, on the reverse strand, counting down.
CTGGCGCTATATAAATAAAATTGAATTGAATTGAAATTGAAAACCTTTATTCTTCAACAGGGTCTCAGCTTTATTAGGAAAGCTTACTTATTTTTTGAAAAAGTCTTCAGGAATAATTGTCCAGGCTTCTGAAGAATGACGCCTTTGCTAATCAGACACTTTCCCGATGCTACTGCATCATTGGCTGAAATGCAGTACACACCATGACAGTCTTCGCTGTGTTTTACAGATTGCTGTAGACGCTCGCCGTTGCACTGCTCGTCTGCCTTCTTGTCCTGGGTTCAAACCCACCATCTACCATTGCGGGGCTCAAAAGTACAACTTACAACTTCAAAAGGGAGGGGGGCTCGTGCTGTCTAAGAGACTGGACATGACGTCTCAATGGGTCATTCACTGCGTTGTTACATACTGAATTGTAATATGATATTAGTTCTTTCCTCTGTGGTGTGTGTGTATGTGTGAATGGAAACCATTTTCTCCCCAGTGGCCACAGTGGTTGTGTTATTGCTGGCTGACAGAATACTTGAATGTAGAAGTGGGCGTTGGAGAAGGAACTCCTGCAAAGAAGCTCGCTGTTTCAACTTTTTCAACTGCTATTAGTTAGCAAAGTGTGTTGGGTTTCGATGCCTCTGATCCTCCCACTTGTTAAAGTTTTTGGGGGTTTTTTAAATTTTTTTTTGATTTTTGTTTTTTAATTGGGACAGCAAGGCAACACTTGTGAGGCTGACCACTGCTGTAATCGGTTGTAATTATATGAACTGCATCTCATCAAGTGGTTTGCTTCAGAGGGAATAAAGGGTGAATTTTGTTTTTCTGGCTGGTGGGAGTTTGAGCTCTTTAAAGATTTTCCTCCTGCTTTCCCGGAACATTAGCCAGGAAAGCACAAGATCCAAGTAAATCTACCGAGTCGATCAGGCTGAATAAGGAGACAAGAACAAGAGCGAATTAAAAGGAGGGATTCTCAACTTTAGTGTGTGTGGTCCAAATAGGATTTGCTCAGAGGCAAGGATTTGTGCCACTCGTGTAATGCTCACAAAAACGTGGTCCAGCACAGTAGCTTGCCAGTGGGTCATCATGTAAAGACTGAAGTCATTAATAGCTGCATGTAATTCTGTGAGGGCAGGGGCTTATCACAGTTGGAGAGGTTGGAAACAGCATAGAGTCACTCTCCACTGCCACCTCCTGGCTAACTGGAAAGAAGGAGCTACTTCTTATGAATGGCAGAAATTCTTTCTGCCTAAAAAAGTTACGATTATTATCGTTTTACTCCTTTTTTTTTTTTGCATTCAGATACATTCTTAAGTGACATTTCTCAGTGTAGTCTCTCTGAGAGATACATACTTCATTAGAGAAAAATGAGACTTGTGAAGACAGAACCCGATCTGGTTCACAGCTTTATTTCCCCTTTTTAAAAAGTGCAACATATGTTTCTCCTCCCAAAGTGTTGTCAAGCTAAATTAATATGTAAGTTCTGCACGCTGTGCACTCTACGGCGTCTTAAAGCATAGTTGAATTCTCAGGGCTGTTTTTTGACATGGTTTGCCAAGAAATTTAGTACATAAATGGTGATGTTTCCTCACACGCTACACCCGTAAAAATGTATCAGAATTCTGTTCTAATGACTTTGTGTAGCTTTTTATTCTCTCTCATGCTGGTAACAATTTAGGAACTGTAAATAAGCCTTTTTTTTTTTTTTGGATGCCTCCCTCCCAAAGATGATAAAAACATTGCGTCTAAAATACATTTTCCTCTTAGTTTGTATACAGCCGTGCCCCAACAACTCTTAGAGAGCACATAGATTTATTATATGTATATTTGGCCTGGAAATCAAAACCCAGGGCACAAAAAACACAACTGCAAATGACTCTGCTGCTTGCTTAATTACAGAAGGTATGAGGTTACAGTTGGAGGCAACTTTGATGAGTGCGTAAACATTTTTGTCAGAAAAAAACAAAAAAATCTCTGGGCTTAATTAGTTAGATGGATTGTTTATAGACATCTTAGAGACAAAGGAGAATAAATTGCAGTACATTTTGGCGAGTAAGTACAATACCCCCAGTAGACATTACAACCTAGAATTTCACTGTCTTGCACCGTTTTTGCAGAGTCTTGATGCTGTCTGTTAGACCCTGTGTTCCTAGATTCCTCAGCAGATCACTTAATGCCCGCCCCCTTTTTTAAAGAATATCTGGCTCCTCCTATGGCTTCTTAGTGCTTGCTTGATAGCTTTTGCACAACATAAACCACACAGTGATTTAAAATAATTGCCCCCTTTTTAAAAATAGGAAACGTCCAACCAAAAGCCTCATGGAAAATATGATACATCTTCAGTTAAAAGAAACTGTAAAAGCGATGATGATGAGATACCAAGATGCTGCTCGTACTGACAATGCGGTTGAGAGCAACACATGTAAAATGTTTTACTATTCCCTGATAGATAATTACAGAAAATATATAGCGTGTATGTAGAAGGGAGCAGAATCGATACTCGTTTCTATGCTATTCAATTGCTTGTGTCTAGTGCACTCGCTGTTTGTGTTTGCAGTCTAGTCACAAGGTTATTTGTTTGCCCCGGTATCGCCTCAGCACTTCTAGCCCACATCTCTGGAGAATGTGTATATACTCATGTGTATTTGTGTGTCCTGCACATTCTGTGCATCAGCGGGTTTCGATCAAGACTTCTGCTGCTATTGTAAACACTGAGTAATTGGCCATACTGAGCAGTCTGGTGTCCTAATTTAGCGTTTAGTGTGACACCAAAAAAACCTTCATAAGCATCTGTATATTAGTGTACAGGTAAATAAATAGGTGGGAGGCTGTGTCGTTTATCCTTCACTCCACTGTAAGAAATTAAAACTATAGTTTTTTAATGTTTATATCTGTGAGTACAGCTGAAAGAACCTATTTAGCAGGGGTGGAGGAAAGAATTGCTATAGCTCAGTATTGCGATATTTTGTGTGATGATATTGTATTGATACACGGACATCAAATGTCAATATTTCATTAAATAAATTAAAATACTCATGGAATGCAACAACAAGAGGGCTCATTTCATTCACCACCATTCTGACGTAACCTTGAATTAATGGGCGAAACTGGATAGACATTCTGAGACTGGACACACTTACCTTTTCACATTCTGCTACCGATCGTGACTGAATGGTCGCTCGGGGTCACCTTTGATCGCGAGGCAGTTGCACGATTCGGCTGATAAGAGGCAAGCTTTGTGCAAACGGTTGCAAACTGACTTGGACTGACTGCAATCATCTCAGAGAGATTGTGGAAGGTTTGCAAATAACTTATTTGCTCTCTAACTTATACATGCAGACAGAGTGCCAGCATGTTGCCAACAGTCTGACTCTGTGTTTTAATGAGCACAACTTTGGGGGGACTCAACTGTTTGCAAGCTGGTTGTATTCTGGTTATATTCCTATAGATCAGAAATGCTCCCTAGCACAATTTTATTAGTTAAATGTGGTGTTTTTGTCTATGTGGAGAGCATCATATATGTCATTTTTGATGCTTTATCAGAGTTAATTACTATATTATAAGCTCTTAATTGTTATTTTTAACTTTATATGCATTGTTCTTCTTCACTGATGTGATTTATTTTATTTTGTAGCAATTCTATTTTTCCTGTTTAATTCTGATTTATCTTTATTCCTCATGCATAATTTCTCATTTTATTGTAGGTTGTTTAATGGTCAGGTTGCTCTAACATAGCGGTTTCACAATTTTGTGTTGCAAATCTGATCCTTTCTAATATTTTATTTATTACTGTTGCATAGCTGCTATTGTGTGAAAAGGATAATGATTTTTTTTTATCTGGTAGTGTGTTCCTTTTTTATAGCTTAGATAGAGCTGCTAGTTATTTTTTAAACAGGTTTGTGGTTTAGTGTTCTTGCCAGTAAAGCTTAACTAATGACAGGAAGCGCCATGGACAATTTTTCACATGTAGGAGTGTAAATAGAAGTCACATATCTCTTAATTTATTGCATAGGTCATGTGAGGCACATTTTTTTCTGCCTTCCATTTGGTTTTTTTTGGCCTTAAAGACATTTGCCTACCATTCTCTGACAGTTTAAATAATGTTATGGCAATAATCGTTTCAATAATCAAAGGTGAAATATCTTAATCACTGTGTTGACATAATGCTCATTAGTGGCCACGTCCTCTCTCTAGTTGTTGTTATAACAACACTGTGCAGTTAGAAATGCAGGCCTAGCAGACTTCCTCTTTTCCCCTTGCTTTCTAACAGGTCAGGTTGTTTATCCTTCCATGGACTTTGAAAGTGTTTCTTTTTATTTCTCCCTGGTTCCCTGTATCCCATCATGAGTCCCTGCTATCAAGTGAAAAGTGTATTGTTGGCAGGTTTGCTTCTCAGTATTGCAATCCTCATTCTGTCCAATAGAGGGCATCCCTGTTTGAGTTTTTAGTCTTTGGTAAATGGATTCTTTGTAGATACTATTACTGCCTCTCTTATTTTTTTTTGTCCCACTGTAAATCTCTGAATAGCATTTATCTTTTTTTACTTCACCAAATGTGGAACATAAAATATTTATTTGAGACAAGAGCAGTGTGTGAGTCATAAACTGTCTTTCAATCCTTAAAACCACTAAAAATGGTCATGGTCTTTTAAAGCAGCCCCTTAAATTTACCAGTTAGTTTTCTCGTTCAGCAGCAGCAGCAGTACACTGATCACACAGACACCTTTGTTTCAGTAAGTGTTGCTGTTGCCCCTGTCCTTTCCGTAATTAGTGTAGTAAAAGGGCGTTAAAAAACCACCCTCACCCATTTTGTGGGTGAGGGTGGTGTTAAGTGTTACCCAACCCCGCATGGGATAAAATCTAATCTAAATTTCCATCTGGTGAGGCAGTGGAGGTCAGGAAGACAGGTCACAGGTTACTCAGTAATAAAATCAACAGGCACCACTTAGTTAATAAGTGCGTTGTTTTGGTTTTCATCTATTCACACTTACATTTGTTTCCTGGATCCTTAATCTAAACATTACATCAACACACTCAGCTCTAACCATCTGCCTAACCTTCAATCTTTCATACAAAAAAAAAATTTATGTTTTGTCTGCACAACATGGCGGTGTTAAGGGATTTATGTCCTTATAACTTACAAATTGCAAGTACTCATACACAAATGTACAGGAGGAGGTAGATCAATCTAGTGTTTGGATTTTCCTATGAGCTTAGGCTAAATTGTATCCTTTGTCTTTTATTTTGCTCACTTGTTGCTCACGTCACACACTTACTTTGCAAAGTGCGCACATTCAAGCATATTGCATTGCATTTAGTGCGTTTTCCCTGAGTGTGATGAGGCACAGAAAGTGCAAGTTGCTTACCTTTGTATGTTTGGAGGAATTGTGAACACTCAGCTCGGACCAGTGTGCTGCGCTCTGTGTTTGTGTCCATGTAGTGGGAAGGAGCTGTACACTTTTTTCACTTCACTGGAGAAAACATGATGGGACATGAGTAGAAAGAAAAACAGGGAGAAAAAAATAAAGCGTTCCAAGGCAAGATCCAAACCCACGAGGAGTCCAAATGTCTTAGAACAGGCCTTGGTTTGAAAATAATTTTACTAGATTTATGTTGTGCATGTTATGTTGTTGACACTGCTTGCCGTGGCATTTAAACAGAACAAATCTTATAAGTGAATACGTGATCCAGGCAACCCTTAAAAGACATTTTGAGCTTGGTGATGCCAATTAAGTATGTTTATATTGATTATTATTTGAATTAGAGCCAAACTTATGTAGTGAGATATCAGTATCTGCATATATAATAGCTAATAATTGAAAATTGAAAAAGTGAAGAAGAGATGGGAGAAATGCCCATCATCCTGTCAGTCACACCTTTTTGGAAAATCACAAACACGATGCACACGGTTTGTGATTACCACGCTGGACCTTAGTATGTCGTTTATCTGAATTGTTGATTATTTAAGTGTCTTAAAGTTAATTTAAACAATAAGCCAAGTTCTGCATTGTTGATTTACAGCTTTTTTAAATGATCACATAACTAAGTCTGAGGTTATTCAGATGATATGAATTCGTATCACGTGGTTTGATGTTTGTCTTTGAGTCATTTAGGTCCTACTCTGCTTATTTAAAAAGAAAAGTGTTTTAACCTAGTATCTTAGGGTTGTTTGAACTAGAGTTACCTTAGATGTCATTGTCAGGTCTGCAGATATGAGTCATTTTCTGTTATAAAAAAAAAAAAACTATAAAAGGGGGGAAAAGAGAGAAACTGTGTAAATTACTGGTGATCTATGTCTTTATTAGGCAGCAGAAAATGTGCAGCGCAACACTTCTGAATTTATTTTTGACACATGTTGCTGTTTGAATTGTAGAGTCTGATGCATATGGCAGTCTGCACAACTGCAGATCTGAGGCTCCAACTGGTCTAAACCATAGACTGCACATAATAAAATTCGACATAGCTATTGTGACATCACCCATTGGCTTTGGGCACAACTTGAAGCCACAATGTTGGCATTTCAGCCTCCATGGTTTTAGTTTTTTGGAAGCAGGAGTTACTATATTTGCACAAGAGGACGGAGTGCTAAGTTTTCAGCAAACACTGGGGTTACAGAACTGCAGCTACAGAGTTACATGCTTTTGCTGTGTCTCCGACAAAAGAAAAACAAATGAACTCATATATGGAAGTTTAACATTTGAATCTTTATTCATTCATTCATTCATTACTACAAGTTATCCTTTACATTCTCCAACTGTATAAATACGTGTCGAGACACCAAACCGAGCTGGGAGACGCTTCCTGTTTATTTCAAGCTATTGAGCTCTGTTTTGAGCTCTAGCGATGTTATACAGCTCAGTAAAATTGGCTACTTTTATTTTATTCATTTGCACAAACATAATAGTAATCTGCATAGCTCTGTTTCAAAGTAGAACTACCTTGTAATTGTCTGTGTTGTTGTTAGTAAAAATAAATCAGTTATATGCTATGAATGGGCTTCTGATGAGTTGCTATATGTGAAAAAATAATATTTTACCATTTACTTTAAAAAAAAATCTAACTGTTTTGACTATCTAAATATGTGGATACTGGCTTTCTTTTGGCGTCAGCCTCAAGTGGTCATTAGGGGAATTGCAGTTTTTGGCACATGGACATTTTCTTTAGAGTTTGCAAGCTGGACTAAACATCCATACTGTTAGATTCATGGACAGGTTGTTTTTTTTGTTTGTGATTCCACTTGGGGGCAGTGTTTCTGCAGACACAAACAAACCTGCAGTCACTGTTAAAGTAACAACATATCACTCACCTGCATTAGCATGCACACATATACCCCTTACCATACACATATGGTGCACGTAGTCTATGAATATGCTTATTGTGTGCACGATTGCTCTGACTTCTGTCTGTATTCCTGTGTTTTATCATACTGTATGTCCAGAAGCAATTTGCAAAAAAGACCAGTGTGTGTCTACATCTGAGTGTATGTTGCCTATATAAACCCCATTCTCTCTCCCCAGCATCCACTAAGCAGTGAGTAGAAGTAGGCCGCTTAAAGATAGCTCCCAGCAACCTCAATACCAGCTCCTAAAATATATCTGCTCATGAGAGTCATCATCTCCCTCCCTCTCCCTCTTTCTTATTCTTCTTTTGCTACTTCTTCTTTTGAAAATAGAACAAGAATCAGATTTTAAGTGTGCAAATTGATGTCCTGAGTGAAATACTTCCTGGTGTGTGTGTGTACTCAGCGGTGAATGTGCGATTTACTTGAATATGCACGTATACATACCTTATATAAGAGTTATTCCAATGAAGAGGTGACATCAGGATTGTACCACTGGACCAATCAAATTTAGGAGGATTTAGAAGCGATGGCACCCATGAATTTCTCTGTGGTCTGACCCACTGTGAAAATGTGTACACCTCATAAAGACGTGTATGAAAGGAAAATAACCACATGATACAAAATAGGGACTGTATAGTAGTTAGTCATTAAAGGATTGGTGTGGTCTGGTCACTAAAGGATCCCTGCTTAAAATGGATTTATGACACAGTTTATATGTAACATTTAAAATTGAGGTACTAACAGACCATTATTCCTTTTTTTAAAAAAAATTGAGACTGTTGTAGGTATCCCTTAAAAGTTATAAAAATACAAGTCACCATATCATCATATCCCGTTTACCTTTTTTATGGTCAGCCTCTAAGCTCAAAGCTGTGCACCTGAAAGCCAAACAAGAAAAGCACAATCGCTACTGTCTCTGAAGCTAAAACCGACAAAAGTTTTGATATTTTTAATGTTTTTCTTTGTTTGTTTGTTTTTTTTAACATTTACCTAGAATCATTTGGGATGCTCTATTTTATACTTAAAGCTTTACCATCAGGTTTATATTCAGAATAATGGGAAAACTGAAAAATTCTCAGCACAGTTACCTCGAATTCATCTTCAAATCTACACATTTGAAGCTGAGCCTTTGCATATAGTTTCAAGTTTTTGCCTGTAAGATTTTCCAGATTGACTGTGTCATAAGCCAGTATTTATTGGCATTAATAAACATTTTAGCCACACAGTGGATATGATTACCCTTTCCTTCTCTCTGATAGTGTGATCCCTGCCTAAATCTTTTGCTTTGGTTTCCTCTCACAGTCATTCCTTTGAATAACCCGACAATAGTGGGCAGAGTGGGCAAATATGTGCACTGTATGTAAACCTATTCTTGTTCTGCTGTGGGCATTGGCTACCCTCCCCCACCTCCTGTGACCATAAAAAATGTAAAAATGGTTATTGAAAATAAATGAATAAAAAGTTGAGTGCACTCTCTCATATCGGCTCAATATTCTTCCTGCTGTCTGGATGCGCTGAGTCTGAGAGTGTTCTTTACCCCCCATTGGCCCACATCCACAGAGAATGAGGACAATAGTTTGGCTCAGAGACATGTGTGCCTAATGTAGTCCTTTTATGTGGGAAAGTGGAACTGTATGGAGATGGGAGAGAAAGAGGATCATTGTTTTCCTGTTTTTCTTTCTGCATCTTTTTCTCATATATCTGATGGCTCTCAGATGTTTCGGCAGCTTACTAAGAAAATGCATTTATTGCAGCATCTATAAAATCAGTCATTGTTATCTGCTCGTAGGACTAGATCATTTTGTTGTAATGATGTTTGTGGAATGGTGCTGTGATGGCACGATCATTTTTTTGTTATTATTCATCATTTAGTAGATGTTTGGTTTTGTTACTCTAAATTAAGCTTTTGGTAAAAATCCCCCCCTGTTATTGTCTAAAAACAAAGCGATTCCAGTTCATTTTCAGCCGGGGCTGAATGTGCACACTGAAGTTCAGAGAGATCACTTTTCAGATGTCACTTTGCAGTTCAGTTTATCCTGTGGTAACCATGAATATACACAATTTTATGGCCATCTGTCCGATAATTGTAGCTTGGATCATTTGGTCTGGACAAAACTGGTGGCTTCCAACCAGCTGCTATCCACAGAGCCATACATCTAGTAACTAGATGTGTTTGTCCAGTAGCGAGATAGAATCGCCATACAAAAGATGTTGTGACATCAGGCTGGTGCAGACTTAATTAAATCCTATAACATCATAAAGCAGCCATGCTTACTAATTTGCAACATTCCTTGCAATGACCTAAAAACCACTGAGATATTAACGGTGTGCAAACGTATTATGAACAACACATTGCAGCTAAAAGATCCATCAGAATCTCTCTTTATTTTAAACACTTTATGGATGTCCTATAAGCCAAAACAAGTCACTGTTGTTTCATACAGATAGTGTAAACTGCAAGCAGTTTTATGATTAATGGCTAATCAGCTAGATAAGCCCCATAATGTCCCTTCAAGCCTGCATACGCTCGTGCACGCATATCTCCACATACCGACACAGCAATATTGAGGTCAGATTGGGAGACAGACACAGACCCCCCATCATGGCGCAGCCTCTGGCTACCTCTCTGTGAGCTGTTCACTCATGTAGAAGTAGACCCATCTGCCCCGAGAGATGGCAAGACGGAGGGCAGAAAAGTACAAGACGCGCGTTTGCGAGCAAGAAAAAAGGACAAAGGTGGAAATTAGGTTTAGAGAAATTGAGGAAAGATGCCAGATT
>VUQR01010407.1:24594-39535 GCA_015108515.1 Hemichromis elongatus | reverse complement strand
GAGAGTGCTGTCAGGATATGACACCTCGGTACCGACTGCATCAGGCCTATTTACCTTTCATTAAAAATATGAACATTCACCCCCAAAACACCAATTTTAGATTTAAAAAAGGAAGAAGTAGTACTTTGTATCATTTGTGTTAGAAAACATTGAAATCTTGGATGTATTCTCAGTGCTGTGGATATTTTAAATCATTATTATATACTGAGGTCATAGTTCCCAGGACTTGTTATTGGTTAAAAAAAAAAAAAGAAAAGAAAATGAAACACTGATTTAGGAAAATGTCAAAAAAAAAAAATGCGATTAAGTGCCAACACTGTTACCAGAGATGATGAATTTCTGGGTAAAAGTCAAAAAGAAACACAGTATTCAGATTTAAAAGTGACTCAGACAGCAGTTCAGGTGGAGTCGTCCAGTTAAGGGAAAGGATGGGATGAGATGGGGGACAGAGGGGAGAGGTGGGAGGTTAAGCTGCTGATGAGGATGAGTCTTTGTATATCTTCCTCCTCTGTGTGAGACTGCGGGTACTTTCTTAATCTCTCAACACACAACAGTACATGTAAATAGTTAACATACAAATATACATTTTCCTGATTTCAGTTTCAAGGGCCTTTATTGTTTTGTTTTCCCCTTTTTGTGGCACTTACAAACCACCCAAAAAACTTAAAAAAAATGTCCCCCTTCTGTCTCTCAATTTCTTCAGGTTTTTCTCCAGTTTCTCTCTTCTTCTTCTTCCTCTCGATTTCCATCCTCGCTCGGCCCTCGCTCCGTCTCTTTCTGTCCCTCTGCGGCAGTCTGTCAGCTACCTGCTGCTCTGTCTACACCTTGTCCAGCAGGGATCTCTTGCAGTAGAGGAGGCGTCGGGGAGTGCCGTACTTCCTGAAGAACAAAAGCGCTCCCAGGGTGATCACAACCAGCACCAGAAGGACAACGGGGATCACCACGGCCAGGGGATTGGCCCAGCTCTCTGAATCCGACTCTTTGCGACCCTTCCTGGGGTCCTCGTTCTCGCAGCCCATCCAGTCTCTGAGCACGGACTTGGGGTAGCCGGACTCCACCTTCAAGTACTGGTTGTTAAACTTCCAGTACTTGTTGGCTTTGTAGAAATACGTGTAAGCTGTGAAAACAGGATCAGAAATGAGTTTACAAAGATTTCAAAATATGCTTTTGGTCACAGAGATTCTTGAAGTGTCAACAATGAAGTTGCAGTCATAATTTTCATTCTTAAACTTATTCTGAGATTATTATCATTTCAAAAACCTAAAGAGTGTGTCTGAGATCTAAAAAGAAAGCAACAAATTAAAAAACCCGTACATCCATCTTCACTCATGATGGTTGCTTTGACGTTATCTGGTGCACCGCTCCACTTGCTAATGGGCTTCGGATAATCTTTGTCCACTCTGCGAGTCTTCTCGTTGAAACGGTAATATCTGCAAATGACGGAAACATTAAAGATGAGAAAGAAACGGCTTCGAGTGGAGGACTCAAACTCTAAATCATATTATAGGCAGTATTTATTTTAAGTATTTTTAGTAAGTAAGTATTTTTTAAGTGTACAAATACTGTTTTTGGGTCTTCACAGTAAAACCCATTTCACAAGGATATAAGAAGAAATAAAAGTATAAAAAGATTTTTGAAAAATTAATTTAACACCTAACATCACATGCAGACTGATAGAAAAGAGGTTTGGTATGATATAAAAAAAGGTTATAAGAAAGGTTTCTTCTCTTTTATGAAACAAGTAAAACAAATCAGGAATAAAAAGGAAAACTCACTGATTGTCTTTGAAGAAGTATGTCTGTCCTGTCGGTGTGTAGAAGAGAGCAGCGTCAATCTTATCTTCAGGCAGACCGGTTCCCAGCTCCTTCAGGCTCTTTGGAGAGTCCTTGTCCATGGTGGACTCACTGAATACCCAGTATCTGCTACCTGGAGGTTAAAAAATACAAAGATTGAAAAAGGATCATTTCAGTCTGATCAGAGTGCAGAACACATGCAACAGCTGCAGCGATGCAGTCATCATAAATCTGATTCTTCACTGATCCCACGTGGAGCCTACCCTTGAAGAAGACAAATTTTCCATCATCCCTCTCGTAAGCGGCATTGATGTTTGATGGCAGGCCTTTCCAGAAGTGACTTATGAGCATCGGGTAGCCAGACAGCACCTTGTTGTTGCGCAGACGCCAGAACCACTTGTCCTGAAAAGATACATGGGAAACAGATAGACCCATTGAACATCCAAATCATTAATAATTAAAACTTCTGAGATTACCCAAATGTATCTGAATGACACGAGAAATGTAGTTACACCCTTTTGCACATCGTCTACAGTGAAAATAACAAAGATTTACAGTTTAGAGTAAAATGTCGATCACTCAAGTATAGATTTTGGACATTTATACTTGAGCTATTTGTATATATTAGAGCTATTTCTTATATTGTGATAACTTTGTGATATATTTTATTACTTAATTTAGTTCAGTCAGTTACTATTCTTACTGTCTTGGAGAAACTGTAACCTCAGAGATAAATGGTACGATAAATACTAAGTATTCTGATTTCTCTACAAACTATGTGTTTTACTAAAACTTATTTTTCAGAATTAGCTTGGGATTGTGCATTTTTATCTGCTGGATTATGTTAGTGAAAACACAGCGCTGCTTCTTCACCTATTTATAACGTTTGCTGTTGAACTGAGAGAAAATGTGTTCGGTACCTTAAATACAAACTTTTCCCCTCTGAGGACAGCGATGGTGTCAAAGTGTCCGTCACAGACGTCAGTGCCGTGGTCCGGCTTGTCAGGGTTGGATGGTTTAGTGGGACGAGGAGGAGGAGGAGGAGCCCCAGACTTTGATCCTGTGATCAGAGAGAGAAGTGAAACATGCTTAACTTGCAGGATCAAAAAAAAAATAAAAATCTATTTTTAATTATGCTTAGAACCTCTTTTTGCTTTGCTGCATGTTGCAGTATTTAAAATCATGATTTATTGCATTTACTTAATATTTATCTTAAATTGAACTAAAATCTTGGAAAAAAAAGAACAATGCTGACAGTGAAAGAAGGATTTGGTTGTTTAGACATATTTTTTCCAAGGACTTATACATTGTTTTAATTTTTAGTTTTTACTTGTTTGCGTCGTATTGTGTAGATAATTCAGGGGGTGGGCCACACAGTCTCGTAATCTTTGAGTTAAGGTGTTGTCAGTCCCATACAAACAGGCTTCTAGCCATTTAGTCTACTTCATAAATACTTATGAATGAATGGCTTTTTCTAAAGAGCTCACTGAATTTGACTGTGGTGCTGTAGCAGGATGCTACCTTTGCAACAAGTTAGTTTGTGAGGTTTCTTCACTCCTAGATATTCCGCCATCAGCTGTAAGTGGTCTTATTGCAAAGTGGAAGTTTTCATGAGCCACAGCAATGAATCCACTAAAGACCACAAGCAGTCACAGAATGGGCTCACTATGTAAAACACCCTGCAGACTCCATAACTGCATCCTCTGGCATTAACATCAGCACACCATCTGTGCGCCTGGAGCTTCACGGCATGATTTTCCCATGGTTCAGCAGCTCCCATAGGTGCAACGTGTAGGCGGCTCAGTTATTTGTCCATATAGGTTAGTTTATGGATTCAGCTTGCTAGCTTTAGCTAATTAGGACGAATTCTAACTTTACATATAAACACAGTCCCTTCTGACTCCAAAAGGAGACTTTAAAAACACCAGTTTACAAAACTGACAGGTGATGTCAGGATAGCTATGTCTACTTTTTATGTATGGTGGGGATTCTTTGTAAAAACATGACCCAACAGCCTCAAAGAGGGGAGTCTTATAAAGTACTGGAGTAAATGTGACTAAAGCAGTTAGTTCAATTAATAAATAAATGCTTGCTTCTTCTAGTAGACCAACGCACCATAAATTGCCTGGATTCCTCTGCGGTCATCATCAGGGAGCTGGAAGTTTTCAGTGTCAAACCACTGATAGAAGGGGGCCATGATGGCAGCAGGATCGTTGGAGTGCTCTAGACCCAGGGCGTGACCAAGCTCGTGGACAGCGACCAGGAAAACATCGTTACCTTCAAAGAGAAGATCAGAACGTTGCAGAAAGCTCTGGTCAAAGTCCTGAAACTTGATTTCAAACTATCTGCAATAAACAAAGTTTGACTTGTCCTCTTCTTTTCAACCTTTCACCCACTTCTCTTCTTTCTCTTACCTCCCTGATCGACCGTCCCAGTGGTCCAAGGTTCAGCAAGGTCAAAGTGCGTGTCTCCACCAATGGCTGGGCCGGGGAAATAAGCGTGAGCTAGGAAACCACCCTCGCCGTCGAACGGTGTGCTGTCGCCGTGGAATCCCTCTGAGAAGGAGAGCATGATGTCTGCGTACTTATCAGGTGAACCTCTGATCTGACTGAAGGGGATCTCTCTGAAGGTGAGTGGGATGGCACTCTCCCACACCTTGAAGGCCTTTCGAATGGCATCAAACGTGGCGCGTTGGCCCACTTTGGGGGTGTAGTTCTCTATACTGGAAAAGCAAAGAGAAGTGAATCAGCTTACATTAATAATACAAATTTGTGACTAGCATTAGTCACTGTATTTTCTTGAGCCAGAATCCAATAAAATATATATTTCCTGAATAAATCAGATACAATCACATCATACATCATATACAAATTAAAAAGTAAAACCAAATCACTAAATAGTGTAGGTGTATTCTGACCTGAAGGTCACCTCAGACTTTTCCCACTTAAGACCCTGCACAGCATATCTCTTTCTCCTCAGGTTGCTCTTCAGCACTGGTCCAAACTTGTCAGGAACGCCACATCGCGGCCGTTTCATCGCCCTGGAAACACAAAAGTAACACTTTCAGTTTTAATCAAGAAAGTATGACTCCTCCGAAAGACATGTGGTTATTAGGTCTTTAATATTGGCTATTTTAGCTTCTCACACAACCTCTTCAATCCAAAAATGTATAAAGAATGTGACGGTCTGCTATTCACCTGTAATAATCTGAGACCAAGGTGTTATCTTTAATGTAAAGAAGGACTCACGCTATTGTGTTAGAGTCTATGGAGCCAGTGACGGTCAATCCGTAAAAAGTCTGCATGGCGGATATCGCTTTAATGATGGTGTCTGGTGAGCGGATGGCCTGGGCTCTCACATCACCCGGAGGCAGGTAGCCATACTGCTGCAGCCAAGCCTGATGGAGAGAGAGAGAAATACATGTTGAATTAGACCTTTAGTTATGTGGCCACAAATAATTTTCTGACAAGCTAGACTAAGCTAAACACTGATGCTTCACTGAAAAGAAGAACTATCTTGTAGGTATTTAGTTTTAGAAATTCGGCAGTGTTAGTCTGAGCATTTTCAGTCAAAGTGGTGTCATTTTGTCATCAAGAAACAGGAAACTTTTAGGGTGAAATGAGACATGTCAGTTATGGAAGTTACCCATAAGTGCTTGCAGACTGTGAAAACTGCAAACTGGAAACAAAGGCAATAAAAGTTGCACCTTTAAATGTGTTCAGCAGTAAAATACAACTTTTAGTTTGAAGGCAAACTGTCTCTGTTTCCAGTGTGGACTTCACATGTTTTAGTACTGGTCAGCGAGTAGTTGGCAAGTGTTTGCAGCCAGCTCAGCATCTTTAATGCAAACTATTGGCAAATGTGGCAGTCACACCCAGCGACATCTAGCAATTATTCCCCAACTGACCACATGTTGCCGTGCGGGTTGACGACTGATAGTTTCTAGGCCAAATTGACAGAGACCTTGAATGGTAATTTACTTTGTGATTTCTGAGTCACACAAATGCATGTTTTTCAAATTTTTTGGATGAAATAAGTAACTGAAACATAAAGAAAACACAAATTGCAAAACCGGATTAAAATATTTGTATAATGCAAGAAAGTTTGTGGGTATGCTAGAAACACCAAAGCTTCCTTTGTTACTGCAGTATTTTTATCTAGAAGAGCTGAAAAATCCCACTCTTACAACACGTAAACCTTAGAAATCTACTGATGCGTGAGTGTAGCGTAAGTGCTGAGTGTGCTCGTATAGGCACGGTCACAAAAAGGAAAACTTCAAAATTAGTTTATTTGTTAAAATAATATTGTTGCTATATGACACTTTTATTTTTTTAATCGGGCACATAATTGCTGTTGAACTCTTTCTGTTTTACTTTCTCTCTGAGTTAGTCAGATGGGCCAAAGAAAACAGTAAAAACCACCTGAAAACATCAAAAAACATCTTAGTCAACAGAAAAGAAGGGACTGGCCTCCAGTATGGGCTTGTGGGTGTTTGTCTACTTCCAGTCAACTTTCAGAGCTTGTTTGGACCTGTTCTCTTAGTTCAGCTGTACAACACACATTGCATTGTATGGCAGATAATGGGTGTGTGTGGGTGTATGAGTGGGTTTTTGTGTGCCATGCTGTCTTGTTTAATCTCCCTCTTCAGCAGCCAATACACACTGAGGTAACTCAGCATGCTTAATTTATTGTCTTCTCTTCATGTGACTGTGACATTACCCAGTTTATGGTTTTTTTTAAAGCTAACATCAAACCCTCAAATGTCCCCTTAATTTTTGCTGGACTTGTAACGGGAAACTTTGTTGTGGGGTCATAAGGAGGCATGAGAGAGGAATTGAAAGCCAAATAAAACACTGATGTCATTCTTGTCACAATGACCCAGAACTCTGTCTAGACGATCACTGCCAAACACAGCTGTCATGAGGCTGGAAAAAAAACATTTTAAGCAACATTTGGGCTCCTCAAAGCTTCAACTTTAAGATCCCTTTGCCACTGTCTGTGTCTATTGTCCTCCATGCTGCCTTTCTATCTGTGCTCTTGCCAACCGAAACCACTGTTTATCTTTACGCACTAAAGGCCGGTCTTTTCTTTCCACTGCCTACTGCTGGTGGTCAAAAACTGGGCCACTGTAATGGAGAAGCTTGACAATGGGGGGAAAGGGACTTATTGAGAAAAGTCAGGTGATACCTTTGATGGCACTCCTACTTTCTAAGAGATAAAAACGCTCTGCATATAGACTGGAAATAGAGGACAATAGGTTAACTGACTCTATTTCTCTCTTTTTACCCTCTGAAGTTACAGTCTTGCTTTACAGCTAATACATTCACTGTATATTGTTTTGTTTAATATGCACAGAAGCATAAAAATGAAGCACTTTGTTTTACAGGAGTTAGCAGTGACTACCTTTAATGTGGCAGTCAAACAGCTAATAGGTAGTAGTTGATAGTAAGTAGCTGTTTACCCATTTGTAGATACTTTGAAGCCAGGCTAACTAAAAAGCTGTGCTGAGCTGAACAGTTAGCTGAAAGTACCCATCAAACAGTTCAACAATGAATAACTGATGAATGGCAGCATTTCTCTCTTCTTCTAGTTCTGGTTGAAAAATAGTTCAAACATACAAGCTGAGCCAACCTCAGAGATGCATCCTCTATTATTTCTTGAACGAAACAAAAAAAAAAACCAACAACAAAATATTCACCTCATTGGTCACTGACATAATATCATGTGTTTATACTCAAGTAACTGCATCCCTGGGTTTATGACATTAACATCAGGGACAGAGCGGCAACAGTTGTCACAACAAGTTAAGTGAAGGAGAATTTAGATGTAAATAAATGTTAATGAATTAACATGGTACATAGGTTGCCTGTTCAAGCAGGTGAGCTAAAGGCAGCCATCTGTTCACAGCCATGTATAACACACATGAGATGATAGATAGTGGGTGTGTTTGTGTGTATGAGTGGGTTTGTGCCACAAAAGATAGATATATTAATCCTTTTATGGCAGTAATCTGTGCTTCTCGCTTTCTAAAAACTGCTCTGCACAACATGGAAACAACGTCAACATTCATCCGAACACATTTTAGTCTATGCCATCATGGACTACAATCTATTTTGATCAAGGAAATGAGGTCAAGGTTTCAATCATGTTTGACCATAAATAGACAGCCTAAATAAATATTGCATTGCATTGCATAATTTGATTCAATAGATAAAAGTCAGAATGTTAGCAAATGTAACAAAGCTAGCTACATTATATATATAGTTACACTGTTAGCGATTACAGAAAGTGCTAAAAGTGCTCTCAAGTATCTGTGCACATTTAAAACTGTAAGGGTAATAAATAAAAGTGCTAATAAACATACTTGACCTTATGAAAAAAAGTCAGTTTTAACTAAAATTGCAATCGCTTGCTAAAAATTTTGATAGAAAGCAAAATCGCTAACAAAGATAAATGGTTAAAAGAGCTAGCTAAAATGACACTTTAAAAAAAGTTATGATCTTCTACAAATTTAGTTAGGGAGTTAAAGTTGTCACTAAACATAGCGGATGTGGTTTTATCATTATGTTCTTTTAATACTGAACATAGTGATAACAGTATGCTGGCAAGCTGAACGTAATTTCTCAGAGTAAAGTGTAAATACTAGAAAGTTCTAACGAACACACATCACAGCTGGTGTTGATAAAAGGTTCTCAAGTCAGTTTCGTGTCAGATAAAAAAGGCTGGCTGTAGCTTCACATTTGACTATCAGACACTGGAAATGTAGCTAACTCAACATCTCCTGACTGCCTTGCTGAAGCTAAATGCATCTTTAAGTGTGTGTTTCCAATTATTTATGTGCACACACAGAGTTAAAACACATTTTTATCCCCACCACAAATTAAGCCAGTGGAATTACCCCAAATTCCTTCGTTAGCGTCATCTAAACCTCAGATATCTCTCTTGTTCCACCATATGTCCTGGTTTTCTCTTCAAGCCTGCCTCCAGCAAGTGAAGGGCAAACCATGGATGGAAAAGGAGCAACTGGGCAACAACTGGGCCATCCACAGCCTGTGCACACACAGCTACTGTTAGTCATGTGGTGGGCAGAGAGGCGAGAGAACAAGGTTCACTTATGTCAACCCGCAGAGAGTCGACTTATCCCCCTTCTCCCTATCTTTGCGTATTCAGTCGGATTATTTAAACATCTAGTAAATGTATTTTATCCTCTGACTCTCTAACACTAACCAACCAAATTTACTTTCTCTGCCTCTCCACTAAATACGACTAGTGTGCCCTGTGGCTCCAGTGCGGTGAAGCGTCTGCTTCTATAAAAACACTCTCCGCTCCACTGCATGAAAGTCTCTCCCACACTGTGAGGACCTCCACTTCTCTCCTCTAGTCCCAAACTACTCCACACACCACCACCACCTCCGGTCGGAGCGCCAGGTATCCCAGCATGCACCTTGCCTCTGTGGAACTCCCTTGCAGCCACCATCAAAGCTTCTATTTATTAAGACTTGTACATGGCTGGTATTGTTGGCCTGCGGGTAGCCAATTACCTGGCTACACAGCCATGTGTGGTCAAAGGGCTGCTGCTGGTGGTTGGTAAACACACCTTTGAGCCCATGTAGTGACGTGTGGTCTGAACATATAATGCACAGAAACACAACTGGATGGAATGTAGATGGAAAAGTTGGTAAAGCTGCATGATGTACCTCTACTCTGTCCCTTTACTCTATTGATAATTAACCATAGATTGAGTCAGTTGCTTGAAATGCAGTTGTTCCAGCCCCAATGCTGTTTTTACTTTTTACTTCTGTATCATTTACATATCTGCTGGGTTTTTAGACTGATGAGGAAAACATTTCACTTTGGGGTCTGGCAGAACTGACATGACATTTTTTACTGATTTTTTCTCCATTAAAGAGAGAGGACGAAGTATCCCAACAAACGTGCTTCAAACTCCGATGTCCTCGCTGGTCAAAAGTGGTTGTGATAAGAAGCCAAAAACTGAACCGCACACAGACAGATGTTGACGTTGTTTACCAGTAAAATAGAACTCGAGAGGGCAAAGAAGGAATTAA
Organism: Hemichromis elongatus; assembly: GCA_015108515.1. Taxonomy (NCBI): domain Eukaryota; kingdom Metazoa; phylum Chordata; class Actinopteri; order Cichliformes; family Cichlidae; genus Hemichromis; species Hemichromis elongatus. The sequence goes on along the minus strand of VUQR01010407.1, from coordinate 29,676 downwards.
ATGCACTTGTCTTCGATTTTTAGGCAACAACAAATAATAGGGTTAGTACACAGATGAGTAAATAAAATCAAGAACACGTTTAAGGTGCTTAAGAGTTTGTTCGTCTAAAGTAATTTAGTGGTACAATTAGCTGAGTAAGTGGTAGACCCCAAAAAAGTAAAGGAATGAGTTTGACTCACTATTGAGGCTTTTTTTCTTTTTCTTTTTTTTAATTGAGAAACTTTTCTTATTTTCTATATTCTTTTCTTATTTATATTCTTTTCTATATTCCAGGTGTCCAGGTGAACTATTTTTCAACCATGACTAAATGACATGACTTGGTTATTCAGCACTGAAATGTTTGCTGGGATATGATTGGTGGCGTCTGGTCACCGAAGAGTTGGAGAAAAACGCAGAAAGAACAAACTGCAACATTTTAGTTTGAATCTGGATCATTGGCCTTGGCACAGGATTTCTCAACCATATCCTGTAGTTTCAACAATCTACAGATTAAAGATATGATTAAAATGTTCAGCAGCAGTTTTAACCTTCACTGTAAATTAGATGGCCACGTATTAAGCTCCCTGAAATTGAGGAAACATACTTTTAAAGCTCATAGTTGCACTTCTTTTCTTCTTTAGAAACTCTCGAGTGCTGTTGGGAGTGTGTTTTTGATCGTTATCCTGCTGGAATATAGTTTTTCTGCCAAGCTTGTGGAGACTGGCAGTCACCTTTTGCAGCCCCGTATTCCAGCACCGTAAACTCCCTGTTTTCTTTATGTGCGTATAAACCATGTTGGCACCAACTAAAGAAGTTTTTGCTTTGATCATTTTTTAAATCAGGCTTCATTTCCTCACGTCATAAAATACACTTTTGTTCATCGAAAGGCCAGAAATACCAGAAAAATGCCCAGACTTCTGTGAACCAAGGTATTACAGACTATTCATCGGGTTTCTTTTCGCAATCTTTAGAAGAGCACGCAAGGGTATTTTTCTAGGATGCAGCCCACAGAGATGGACCTATGTGATATCCTTTGCAATGCCTGAACAGTAACTCATCCTTTTCCGTTTCCATTGAAAATATCTGTGCTGAGACAGGAAGCTCTTATCTTCAGAGCTGAAACTGTGCAAATACTGGCACTATGGCTATCACCTGGTCAACGCTGCTTTGTTTTTTGTTGGTCAGAAATCTTCTTCCTTTATACTTTCCCACTTTTTTGAAGCAAAAAATCTGATTTTTTTAAAATTTCTTTGTAAAGTCATACCCACATAGTGTCAAAATGCTGCCACGCAGACATAGCTGCACACGGATAATCAAAGGTGCGGTCAGTTTTGCTTCTTTGATCACAGATTCTCTTAGTCATGGTTCACTTTCTTGTCTCTACTTTTAGGCCTACATTCTTCAATTTAAATACCATTACTCACAACACTTTTCCACTTATCAACACATCTATATTATGTCTGAACATAGAGTTGCCCATCACAGGCCATGTGGGTGCACTCTCATCAGATTGGAGGTGCGCACACATACGTAAACCCAACCACAGCTTCCTCGTGATGACATAAACTAGAATAAAAAAAAAAATTCCAGGAGCATTTATAGTTCTTGTGGTCAAAAACAAAGCGATGACGACACTTCCTCTTCACATGAAGCAGCATCATATGAGACTTTTTTTCTATTTGTGCAATAAAAACTAAACAACAGTGACAATGGAGAAGTAAGAAGGACAAAAATAAGGACAATGATGTGAGTTTGACAGACACATTTAACCATTTATAAACAGCAGTGCTCTCTTAAACAATGCTAAATCACGTCCTTTTGTCTACCGCACTGCTGCTATAACTCCAAACGCTGCCTCTTTGACTTTTATTGATGAAGACTAAATTTTCCTGTCTTTAAAATCTCAGCAGGAATGAGGGAAGAGAACAGACTGACCAGAGCAACGAAGGCAGCAGAAGATGATCTAAAGTGCAGAGTTTCTTACATTAAAGAGGGAAAGGTAAAAGCATTAAGGACAGAGAGTGGGCACAGACACACACACAGATAGAGTGAGAGAGAGAGAGGTTAGGAGCATGGTTGAATTTAAAGTTGAGGGATTGAGTCAGTTGTTCCTCTCGCCGTGTGCCAACGGAAAAAACTGAGAATTCTGCTCATGAGCGGCTGAACCTCTCATTGCTTAATTTCTTGGCATCTCTGACCCAGTTAGCACTCAAACCAGCACCGTGCAATATTTTGTTTGCTTTCATGTGTCTTCCTGGTCAAACGGGTCATAAACCATTTACCGGAGGTTTTGGTTATGGTAAAATGTTATTACTCTGTATTTTGTCTCTACACTCTGAACTAGGTGTATAAAATCAAACAGCTAGCCACACCGTCTGCTTTTGCAAGCATTTGTGGAAGAATGGGTAGTTCTGAATTCGAGTGTGGTGCTGTAACAGGACGCCACCTTTGCAACAAGTCAGTTTCTGAAACTTCTCTCCAAGATATTCCAACACCAACTCAACAGAGACTAATTATTGATGAATTATTGCAAAGTGGAAGCATTTAGGAACCCCGACAACTCACAGTGTGTAAAAGTCACAAACACTCTGCTGACTCAGTAACTGCAGAGCTCCAAACCTCCTCTGGCATTAACATCAGCACATAGACTTTTTACCAGGAGCTTCATGGCTGAAGACTAAATACTGTCTCAAGCAGGTACAGCCTCAGTCTACTGGGTCAACTTTCTGTTCTGTTAAACTTCGCGAATACCTGCTATCAACGGTAAGAACAGCTGTGTTAACAGGATGAGGTTTGAGCTTTCTACATTTCAGTTTAGCTTAACTGTTAGTATTAAACATTTTGATGATAAAACATGTGTGCATTTCCTATTTTATGCTTTTACTTGTAATGGAGTTACTTTGTGTTGTTGTTTTACTTTGTCTTTCTTAGTAAACCGTTGGAGTCAAGTTTCTGATTTATACTTTAGGGCTATAAAAAGAGACTTACTGAATTTTAAAGAAGCTACATTATTAATTTATTAAGAGTTTACGAATGTTACTCTATCAAAAAATAGAAGGAAACATATATATTTAATGAAGTAGAACATCTTATTCTTTTCAAAGAGCTCTAATGATTGAATTTAATGCAAAAATGAGGGTTTTGTTCCAAAACATATGTAAAGCAGTTGTTTAAAGATCATTTATATGTCAAATAATACTGTATTTTATTAATTTTTTTCCATAAGTCTTCAAGCTAGGTTTTGTCTCAGCACATCTGGTCTTCAATCATCTGAGCACCTAAAACCAAATAGAGTCAGAGCGCAGTTTTAAAATGCATCTATCTTAGGTTAAAAATAGCTTTAATTGAAGCCTCCATTAGCATCACAGTTAACTATTTCTCTTTGATGTCCTCTAACCGGCGGACCGTTTTCTTAGCCCGGTCAGCACAGATAGCCCCTCAGCTCTCTCTTCAAGTCCATCAGTTTCTCATTAGGCCTGATCCAGCTGATTATTTTGACATCTCTTAGGTGACAGCTGCCGCCTGTCAGAGCAGCACGCAGCAGATCTCGAGCAAGGGCTTCCCTTTGATGCTACATCAACAGCGGCTCCAGTCAAGATAAAGGGAATTGAACCCAGATGTGTTTTGACCAGATCTGTACAAACTCACTGCTAGGATCATAAGACATGCGTCTCCAGATGGCAACAGGAAATCTCCAGATTTTTTTTTTTTTAAGTCAAGAATGGAAAGATCCTGTTTAAGAGTCTGTTGTTTTCATTGCTGCCCACTTCCTCTGCTCATGGGGTCTAACTAAGCATTTTATTTAAGTCAAGAATCCATAGAGAAGGCAAAAAGGGGGTGAATGAAAACAGATGGTGGAAGGAAAAGTGGGTACTTCAGAAGAAGTGGTTTAATTTTCAGAGCATCGGGGGAAGTCTTACTTCTCTGTTAGTGGGGCTTCTCTTTTCACTAAGCTTGGATAAATTGGGATCAGTTTGTCATAGAGACATTAACATGTTGAGCAACAGTGATAAACCACAAAATTCCCGTAAACTTAGTATGAGTTATGTTTGTTGACCCTCCCACCCCCCACCCCCTTCCTCGTCTGAAGGAGCTTGAGCCACATCAAGTAAACACTGATGTCACTCACTTGTTATTTTGTCTTTGCTGCTCCAGTTTTTCCACACTTGTTATTTTGTCTTTTGCATCTCATATCTTTCCAGCAGCAGTTTATTCTACTTTCTCCACACAGATGAGTGTCCTGTTTGATCACAGGTTTCATATACAATTCTTAGGTGATGTAATCCTGAGCCCATAATTAAAACTTATCCTTCATCAGGGCTGACTGTTGTGTCTGACAGTAAAACTGTGTGCACAGCCTCCATCTCCAGATGTAAAAGTCGCAATTCTCACTATCGCGTTTCTTTTTGCACTGAGGGTTATTGATACATCGCTATGTTGGGGTTTTCTGGCTGTGAGAGCCGATGCTGAAGTAAACAGCCATGTTTTCTCACTTTGTTTGCAGACATTCATCACCGTGTTCGCCACGGGACAGCAGCCTGCGGCATCTTATAAACTGTCTGACTTTGAGTTATCCACCTTGTCTGGCTTGACTCACACGCCAGCAACTTGTGGTCAGTGACTAAGGTCCTCCTTCGTGCTTCTCGTCTCCACACAGAGCTGCAAAACACTCTCGTAAATTGAAATTACTTTTTTTGCACAATTGGGGAAATTTAGACTCAAATTTCACATTAAACCCTATAAATGGTGCATCCTGTTCATTAAAAGGAAGTGGATGGTAGACTGCAGCGTGCCTGAATGTCACCCAGAAGTGAAACTGCACCATAAATGGTCACATAATTGTACTTTTGACCGATGACGTTACAGTAAACTTGAACTTTTAGTAGGCATGTTGGGTATAAATGGGCTGAGACTACAACCACCCACGGTGCTTGAACTCAATCATTTTGGAGACCTGATGGCAGAATATGTTCTTCAGAAGAAAGCTGCACTCCTCCTTAGTGTTTGCAGGCTGCTGACACCTCTGTGCATCATGTCCAGTCTCACTAGCTTCCTGCCTGTGCTGTGTACAGGCAAATGAAAACCATTAACCCCCTCCCCCTT
>VUQR01010407.1:0-11516 GCA_015108515.1 Hemichromis elongatus | reverse complement strand
GGAGGGTATCTGACACCTCAGTAACACATGACAGAGATGTTTCTTTGTGCTCTGTATTCAAAACCTCAGTTGAAATTCACAGAGACTCACCACAGAGAGAAGGAGAGAGAAGTGCAGAAGTTTTGCTCATTTCTCTGGTTTGGAGGATAAAAGGAAAATGTTGTTTTTACTTTGTAGCTCTGAAACTCCACAGATGGACTGAGGTCACAGCCGTCTACCAGGTAATAATACCGACTCCATTTAATTATTGAAGCCGTTTTCTACACAGTCCAAAACATGCAAGTTTCAACACGATAGCCTCTGTTTTTGGCCTGATGGATGACTCAATCTGCTTTATATCTAAGCAAGGCAATACTTAAACGCTCTGCATTACATTCCTGTTTAAAATGACTTCACGATTTACAAAAACCTACACAACACAGTCCAGTTACACACCTGTTGTTTGAGGAAAACCCTTAGTCTGGCATGATATGCATGCAGTGTGCAGCATTTTCACAAATCAGTCATGTTTCAAACTAGCAGAGTCAGATGTGGCTTTAATGTGAGTTCACTTGAATGAATTCCTTTGTTTTTTTTCTTTATTACGCTGTCATTTCCTTTGGCTGCTCGCAGATTTAGTTGTTCCTGTTAAGTTGGACCTGACACCTCGAGGGTAATGCAGATTATACATGATGATGTTTCCCAACCGTTGCGTGAGTCCTGTCGGATTGACTCATGCACTCTTTCTTCATCGCCGCCCTTCATGTTTAAACGTGACTTGACTGCTTGCTGTTTACTGCTTAACATTTGTGCTTAGTAAACGCTACTGCTTATCCATAGCTATTCATTATGATATCAACCATCTATTCAATACTTTCTACTTTAACAGCTATTCACTATGTTTAGTAACCACTTTCTTTTCAGTGTGTTTAATAAACAGTTTCAGCTATTAGCCAGATTTTAGCAAGCCAGATCAAAGCCAGGTTCCCTCAAAATTCATCTATTCAAAACCTTGATTTGTTTGTTTTCACATTATTTGAATTAATTGTGCCTGCCCAAACTAGTTGTCTAGGGTCTCTGAAAGTTTTAAACTGGGATTTATGATTATTTAAATAGTCTGAGTGAATCTATCCATGTAGCTGCTCCTGGCTGGTCATTACTGACCTAAGAAAGCTCAACGCTGCAGACAGAAGAACTCACAGTGTTTACAGTTACTTCTTTATTTTAACTGTTCTGTTTACAACATGGTAGCAAGAAATGCTATGATGTATGGTTTGGAGATGGAGGAGGAGCTGGAGGTGCCAGAGTTAATGATGTTACTGTTAACCCCAAATTGTCAAATAATAAAACTAACTGTTTATCCTGTTTTATAATTATACAAATACATGACACAATGGCAGAAATAAATAAAATAATATACATTCATGGCCATGTTTTTGGATCCTCAACAGCCATCTGAAATATCACATTATCTCCTCTTCTTCACTGTCCCCCTGAAATAGGTTTCCACCATAATTATGGCTTTCCTTCCGTCCTTGAACCTCTGGGTGGGGATGGTGCTGGTGGTAGTGGTGGTAGTGTTGGAGCTCCCAGGAGCCCTGCAGAGGTGCATCTTTGACGAGCTTCAGGTTCAGGTCAGAGCGGTCAGAGCTGCACCGACTCGTCCAGACAGCCCACCCAAGGAGCTCAGACTCAGAAGGTCAGAGAAGCAGAGGAGCATCCTGGGAAAATCTGGCCCACCTACTCGTACCTCAACGCAGCCAATGAGGATCCGGACCTGGATTCCGAGAGAGAGCGACAGCCTATCAGAGGCTGAGAAAGAAAGGCTGGAGGCAGCGGTGGACGAAGCTGTGAGAGCGGTGTCTTCTTTACTGTCAGGTGACTGTTGAACAACACAGAAAAAGCTGCCGGTCTGTAGATTATTACACCCGACAAATCTGTCAACAAAAAAATTCAATTTTTTATTTAAAATTTTAAATATGTAACACTGAGTTTATATTCATCTATTTAATAATCTTACCTTGTTTTAAACTGTACTGATGTTTTTATGACTTTATGTGAGCTTGTGCAGCGTAATTTTGTTGCGTAATTGTGTTTTTGAGGTAGTGCTGAATGACAATATAGTGAATCTTGAATCTTACACACAGACACTCACAAACAATCTCATAAACTGCTGACGTTTTAACAGTGAACAGAGTGCTGGGCCCTTTGCTGCTCAGCAGAGACGTCAACAAATACTGCAAGTTTCTTTGGAGGGATTCAGGTACTATCAACTACAACAGGTAAGTACACTCGAGTGTAGCTCCAGTCCCTGAACCAAACATGTCTTTCCAGATTTGAGTCTTTGAAATTATTTTTTTTATATTCTTTTTTAGATACAACATAAATTTATAACCAGCTAATCATATGATGAGCATTTGGGCATGTAGACATAGTTAAAAGGCCCCCTGAAAATTCAAACTTGGTATCAGAAGGAAAGGAGGAATTTAAGAAACTTTGAAGGTGGCATGGTTGTTGGTGTCAGGGAGGCTGGTCTAAACATTTCAATATTTTTCCCACAAACCACAAAGCCAGAGTTTAGAGATAATTGTCTGAAAAAGAGAAAACATCCAGACTACTTTGAACTTAAAACAAACTGAGTATCATTTAAGTATTGTTGCAAACCTTCTGTTGGCTGCTTCCAGCAGGATAACACACCATGTTTCAAAGTAAATAAATATGCTCGCTCTGGAGAAGAAAGATACAAATTAGTTCAAGTAACTATGTATTTAAAGACACTAACAGGTTTGTATTTGCTCACTCATACTGTCCTCTGTCCCCGAGCTCTATTAGCTGTTGATTTATGCAAATAAATGGAAATAAGCGGACTTTTTATTCTCCCAGGTGTGGTAGAGCCAACAAAAACTACAGAAGTGAAACTTGCCTGGATGTGACCGTGAGTATCAAATGTTTTTTCTGCCACACACAGCATGTTCTACATTTTCGCTTCTAAATAATACAGTACCAACATCAGTAGATCCCAGACGACCACCTGGCTGGATGTGATATTTACCCCGAGGCCGATTCACACAAAAAGACTGTTCTCAGACCTGAAGGTGCTGGAGTCCCTGATACTGACTTCCTGCTTTACCTCCATGTACAAGCCACAGACAAGTGCAGAGCAGAGGTACAAACGTACAGAAAACAGTCAAGTCTTCCATATAAAACTATTGAACGTTGGTTTTACTTATTTTCCACTCATATCCCAGCAGTCCTTAAACATTTTGACATTTCGTTATTAAGTTTCTATTCATGTGTGAAAACAGCAGTAAATTGTTGCTCTCTTTAATCATACATTTCTCGACTTTCTTTAAGAATTGCTTGTTAATTAAACCTTGCCCACGTAGCTTTCACTTCCTCCTCAGTGTATCTTCCCCTGTTCCTTCAGCCCAGTGTGTTGGCCTATGCTGTTCACTGCCAGACGGACAGTCAGGGGCGACCTGTAGCTGGGGTGGCGGTCATCTGCAGGGACCGGCTGACAGGAGCCACATACAGCCACCAGGCTACAGTACAGGTCCCATCACTTTTATGAATACATGATGTGAAAAGTGAGATTTCTGTGGTTCTCTTAACAGAGAATGATGGATCATGATGACAGATATATATTTTTTTCTGTTTTCCAGACTGTTATTCATGAATTGTTCCATGCACTCGGATTTTCTAAGGATCTCTTCAGCACCTGGCGAGAATGTTCCTCCTCCTCCTCTTCCCCATGTTTGTAAACGCACCTTTTACACTGCTGTATCTTTTTCTTAAATATAATTTAAGCATCTATTAGTGAGGGTGTAATAACTGTGAAGAAATTCAGTTTTCTTAATGTCTGTGAGTCAGGGTATTATAGTAAAATCTAACAGTGATTGATATTATATAAGCACACATGAGTTGGTGTCTTCAAAATGTGGATAAAACAGTGGAAAGTGTGGACGAAGAACAAAAATTGGGAATTAAAAATGGAAATATTAAATAGTAACACACAAAGAAGTATAAAAAGTCAAATCTGATTAAAAATCTAGAAAAAAATTGGATTCATTAAAATAAGTTGGAGTGTATTGAGTCTAACCCTCGTTAAAGATCACATGCATGCATGCACCAGAAGGTGGTTCCTTATCAGTGGTTTCTTTGCTGGATCATGCAGTGGGTGCTGATTGCTCTCCTCGAGGCAAAGCGACTCACTCTGACGCATCAGGCCACATGAGGATTTACACCCCGTCCGTTATTTCAGCCCTGCAGAAGCACTTGGTTTCCAGTGATCCGGAGCTGGGAGGGCCACTCGAAAACCTGGTACCGCACAGCTTCAAGTGCAGCAAACTTCAACAAACTAAAAAGAAAATCTAACGGTGCCTTTACCCCTCAGGACGCAGCTCCAGGCAGGGTGTCCTCACACTGGGAGTCACGGGTCCTGCAGGGGTCCATTATGTCGGCAGTGATCGGGGATCCTAGCACAGTCCGGATTGACCCAGTGACCTTAGCTGCATTGCAGGACACGGGGTGGTACACTGTCAACCTGAGCCGGGCTCAGAGTCTGGTCTGGGGAGACGGTAAGGAAACTGAAGAAAATGCACTGAAAACTGCCTGATTAGTCATCTTCTTAACAGGAGACTTAACAAAAGCAGAACGTAGATAGTCGTGATCATACTTTTTAAATAATCAACAGTTTTTTATGACTTATTAATAGGTGAAGGAGCCATGTTTGGCTCCCTGTCAACCTGCCAAGATAACTCCTCGTCTTTCTTCTGCACTGGAAGGTAAATTAAAGTAATTTAGTCATTTTCATGCAGAAATTCTGTCACTTTGTCGTCAATGTTTGTGTTATTTGTACTTCTCAGTGGGCATGGATGTCATTTTCTTCACCTCCACAAGGGGGAGTGCCAGACTGACCAGTACCTGGAGGGCTGTCGAGTGTATAAACCCCTGCAGAATGGAGTAAGCTCAGTATCTTCTTCTTGCATTCACACTAAACACTGAAAATGAGAGGAAATTCTTCTTCTTCTTCTTATTTTTATTATGTATTTATCTTTAGTACATGTTTTGAATTTCTTACTGTCTTCTTCTGTTCTTGCTCTTCAGAGTGAATGCTGGAAAAAACAAAGCAGCAGGTGGACAGCTACGGATGAGCTGAGCGGGGAGATTTTTGGCTTTGACAGCAGATGCTTTCTCTCCAGCCTCAGCACACAGGTGTGTATGTGCGGTCATCCCCTGTACTCTCTTCAGTCTTTTTTTAATCCTTTGTAACTTCTTATCTGTCTTTCAGAACCAGAGTCAGGGTCCGCAGGTCAGCAGCTCTGTGGAGGGCCGATGTTATAGACACAGGTGTACCGGACCAAACAGGTATCAGATCCAGGTTTCTGGCTCTGAGTGGGTGGACTGTCCAGCGGGGGGCAACATTCAGGTATCCACATAACATAATGGCTTATTACAGTGTTATTTGTTTTTAGAAACTTACAACTTGCAGTTTGTGCATTTCAACTGTTTTATTTGTACAGTTGTTTCTATTATTACCACATTTATATCAGTAAGAGCATCTTAGTATAAAAACATCCTACTGGATAATACAGTCAACATCTCATATATATAAAAAGTGATTTATTTTTGCATCAGATTAAAGGATACAGCGGTGCAGTTTTCTGCCCTGACAGGAGGTTATGTCTGTACCCCGATGTAACTCCTCCCTTAGAATATGTCAGGAAACTTCCTGCATGCAGCAGATGGTGAGTACAACTTCAAACATGCTCCAGCGTCTTTGATTGCAACATATACGTCACTCTAACTTCACTTTGTCTGTATAGTGAGATTTCTACCTCAGCCCATGATGGGACCTGGTCTCACCTCACACCACCCACAGACTCAGCTTTATCCACTGCGCTGTGCTTCACTGCTGCTGTGTGTCTGCTGGCTGCACTGATGGTGTCCTGCAGGAAATGTCGCTCATGTATTTTCAGAACAGGCACGGTGGCTCCCGAACAGCAGGATCATCTGTAGAAAGCCTGTTCTTAGAAAGGGCCAAAGACTAAATTTTAAATTTTAAAGTAAATGGAAAAAAAATGCCTTTACTTTTATTTTAATAACTGGGGTGTTATGTTCTACCTCTGACTGTCTTGCTGTGTGAGCTTTAGACCCAAGCCACAGAGATGGAGAAGCTCGATTTATCCTGCCATAAATCAGTTTTTATTTTTGCCAAATGTGATTTTGAATAATAAATGTAAGTTTCTTCCATTGAAATTATTTCCCTGTCATGGATATTGATCTAACCTACACTTGTTTATGCCCTTAATAATTACAAAACAACTTAACAGAGGACAAATCGCCCATTTTTTTAACCGTATTTTGATTTTTTTTTGCACTAAACTATCCTCATCTTTAACCTTGAACATTTAGGTTAAAAAATTTAGAGATAAACTTAGTGCTGATGCAGCAGAATCGATTGAGCACTTTCCTTTATAACACTTCCTCTAGAACAGTTTTATCACCTCACAAGAGTGACACGGATGAAAAATGACCCGTGATTGTTTTCGTGAGTGAGCATATTATTTCCACAAGATGCATATGTAGATATGAATGTCACGACATTCCTTGGAAAAACGCGTGCCCAGACTTGCAGAGACTCACAGGACACAAAGTCAGCCAGTTTTCCCAACTCGAGGTTCTTTCTTGTCATTCATCACGAAGGGACTTGACAGAACAATCACCTGCTGGCAAACTGACAGATACTTTGAAACCAGTTTGGCAGAAAGCTGCTGCTTCCTAAAGCTGTGACCCAACGTGAACATGAATGAACTAAACTTGTGCTTTTGGTTTGCTGTTTGGTTTGGGTCACACCAACAGAGGCCGAGAGCAAAAATTATGGTGGCTCAACACTTTTGCACAGTGATGTACATGCCTGAAGTAGTTTAAGGCAAACAAATAAAAAATAAATGCTTCAGCATAATAGATATCATTCAAGTAAAGGAAAATAAATAATGCTTAAACATTTGAATGGACCAAAGACAGTTTCTGAAGTAGCACTTTATGCTAATCTTTATATTTACCAGATGGTGATTTCCCAGGTTAATGTTGTGTCACACAGTTAATACCAGCAACGTTATCTTTCAACGACTAATCAGAAACTCTCTAAAACTGTCAAACACACATCCATACTGTCTTTGTACATGTATTTATGCTTCACACACACAGGGATACTGAAAACGAGACACAAGCAGGTTGTATTAAACACGAGGTCTAGTTTAACAATAATAATAAATTCTTTAATATTCGTTTTTGCTGAATAACCACACAAATGCTTATTTTAACCTCTTCTCTCACTGCTTTGAAAAATGGCCAAAAAATGTTGTATTGTTGTTAAACACAGCTGGTTCCAGTCTTGGGCTTTGACCTCTCTAACCAGTTTTCAAGCCTTTTTTCCCAATACTGTCAGCGGCTAATAAGAATCTATCTATCTTATCCCATTTAAATGAGAAAAACAGCATCCAAAAGATATTTTTAAATAGTAGAAAAGTACAAAAAGTGTTTCATATCTTGAAATTACAAATTCGAACCATTAAAAGCTGAAGCCCACAAAGCCTGCTTTAAAGGGTTGTCCTCGAGCTACACCAGTGAACAAGCATTAGAAGGTGAAGCACAGTCTGCAGTGAGCCTCAGGCACGCAAAACAGAGCTGCGGAGAGGAGAGGAAATGTTTTTTTTCTTAGTGCCATCGTGCACCACCAGTAAGCCACTTTTTGGATGGTCTCAGGCTAAGCCACGGCCAGGATCCCACATTCCTCACATCCTTCACGGTGATGTTGTATTCACGATTTTCCACGGCTTGCCGACACATCACTGACCTCCAGGTAATTCATGACAGCGCTGCTGAGCATCTTTTTTTCTAAGTATTTGATTTCTTCAGGAGTCAGAAGAGCCATTTTACAGACCTCTTCGTGTGACCACTCAGCATTACAGTCAGGCTTGCCGCACACAAATTGGCTCTCACCCTGAGGGATCAAAAACAAATCAGTTAATTGCATCTAGGCATCGTGCCATTTTCATCATGTTGCATCATGTTGACATGGTCAAACAACTTTCCAAGGTTCTGAACATCAAAATAAAAAGAAATGAGATTTAAGTGATTCTGAACATGGCATAGTTTTTGGTGCCAGATGGACTGATCTACTGCTGAACTGTTGGGATTTTCCCCACACAACCATCTCTGGAGTTTACAGAGAATATTTTTAAAAACAGAGAAACTATCCAGTGAGCATCAGTTCTTTGGGTGAAAATGTCTTGGTGATGTCATAGGTTAGAGGAGATGGGCCTAACTACTTTATGTTGATAGTAAGGCAACAACAACCCAAATAACCACTTGTTACAACCAAATTATGCAGAAGAGCATATCTGAGTGCACAACACACTAAACCCTGAAGCGGATGGGCAGCAGAAGACCACACCTGCCAGCTATGAACTGGAAACTGAGGCTACGATTCACATGGACTCACCAGAATTGGACAACAGAAGAATGTAAAAACACAGCCTGGTCTGATGAGTCTCAATGTCTGCTGCACCATTCAGATGAAAGTGTCACAATGTGGTGTAAACAAAATATAATGGTTCAGGCTGTTGGGGGTGTGATGGTGTGTGGGATATTTTCTTGCCCATTATTGCCCCTTAATAGCAGATGAACATCATTTAACTGAGCATTGTTGCTGACAACATTCCCACACCATGTCCCAAAGCTCAGATCATCTCAAACTGGTTTCTTGAACATAGCACTGAATGCACTGTACTAAACAGTCTCCACAGCCACCAGATCTCAATCCAATAAAGAACCTTTCTGATGTGGTGGAATGGAAGATTCCAGTCCCGGGATCTGATGTGATGCTGTTGTGTCAATAAAAACCAAAACATCCGAGGAATGTTTCCACCTTGTTGAACTATTCTTATTTTAAACCTTAGCTTTTGCCTTCAAAACCTCTGTAGGCAAAAGTGAGTCTAATGAGGTTTACTTAACAAATTGACCAATGAGTTTATAATAGATTTAGAAAATCATGTAAAATGAATTTGATAATTTATTTGGGAAGTTAGGAAGATAGATCTGCAATAAAGAGAATGAGAGACAATTGAGAGGTTTGTGCACTTATTCTAAAAAAAAAATGATTCGGAGTCTGATTAATAATAAAAATGTGTACCTGGTCCAACAACTGGTGACACCAGCTAGTGAGAGACATGGGGGTGACAGAATGACCGCAGGACATCCGGGCTCTCAGAGATTTATAATCTCTGCCCTCAACTATAAGACAAAAAGGAAGAGTTACATTTATAAAAACCCTTAAAGACTATGCTGTTAGATTTAAAAGTGTTTTTTCTTTCTTTCTGGTTCTTTGACTACTTACAGTCCATATCATCGTCTCCTTCAACAAATGTAAGGGTGGTGTCGTTTGGGTCGTAACATTTCTCCTCTCCATTCACCAAACTGGCGCTCAGACCTGCGGAAACGTCTTTTCTGCCCTTGTCTCTCATCCTCCGCCGTGCATTTTCCAGATGGTTCTGCAGTTCATTGTAAAGGTCCAGGTCCGTTTCCAAGTATCTGCGCCTTGAGGGATCAAAATCAACCCAAAGCCCGGTGCTTCCATCTATACTAGCAGGGCGGTTTTTCAGTCGAACGGACTGTTTTCTCTTCTGAGGATTTAAAGTTAAACTCCTTTTAACTCTCGCTTGGTGGCTCTGGTGTCCCGTGTAGTCTGCGGTCGCAGACGTTCTTTTCTTTGTCTCGCTGTTGCCCATCTTTACCACGTTTATCTCTACAGGTGAGCGACAACGGACACACACGGTTACTGGTTTCGTTTACTGAAATCACGTGATTTTCAGTTACGGGGCTGTAACTCTCCGGTTGCACAAGACTGTGTGCCAAACTGAAGCGCGACATTCCAGGTAACAGGAGGAGGACCTTTGTGGGCGGAGAAAACACCTGGAGGACAGGTAGGTCTGCAGTGATGAAGAACATCACTGTAAGAATCTGATATGACACTTTCGCCTTTTCTAAGAAATTCCTTTGGTGTTGGTGTTTTAATTAAAGGTCTGGTGGTATTGTAAGTCGTGCCACTTAATTTGCTGTTTTCCTTGCTGCGGCTTTATATTATTTTCAGTTATTTTATTTAGTACAATTTTTTTTAAATTGATTTGCTGCACCTTTGCCTTGTCAATAATGAGCATGCGTGCCTTTGTAACTGGTAAAGCCTTTGTACTGGCTAATGTAATATTCCCCGGGTGTAACTGCACGTTGTCAGTACAGTTTAGTTACCTTTTCTGTTTCCCCTCCTTCACGCCGCCACACAGGCAATAAGCTACTGACCCCAGGTCTAAATATCTGGAGGCCCTTCTCTGAATATGCAATCACGTGAAGTTGTATCTAATAGATAAATAAAAAGTATTTAATCTGACACATGTTCAGCGGCGGTTTTTGATATGGGCGACATGGGCGATTGCCCAGGGCGGCATCGTGGTGGGGGCGGCATCACGGGCAAAAAGTTACTCGCACCCATGCTGTCCCGACATCATGCCAGCGCATTTTGGGGATAGGCACCGATAGGTTTTCTGTCACCCAGGTGTAAAGGCCCCTCCATTCGGATTCTCTGGCTGGCTGAAGCGGCATCTAATAACCAGCTCGCAAAATAAAATAAAAATAAAAGCAAACCAACAAACACGAAAACACTAGACATTGTGATACAGACTTATAATCTGCACCGATTTTTTTTCTTCTCTAAATTCTATACGCAAAAAGTCAGCGTGAGAGTCCTCGTTGTGCGAAACCCCAGAAACAAACCCTAGACTAAGCGAATCTGTGAACTAAGGTGTAGGTCTATTAGGTTAAAATTAAAACCAGGAAGATGGTCAAGAAAAGTCCAAAGCCATCAGGTGCTCAGTTTAGAAAATAGAGAAAAGAAGAGGAGAAACGAGCAAAAGATAGGGATAAGCAGATGTGTCATTAGATAATGGCAGGTCATGTATCCTGAAACAATCAGAATACTTTATTAATACCTAAGGAAATTATGTGGGTTACAGTTGCTCTAAGAAGAAATTGTAAAAAAAAGTAAGTATGTAATTTTTTTTGGGAAAAGCACCTTTCAAGAAATCAATCACAAAGTGCTTCATAGAAAAGCCGAAACATAAAAATAGAAATCAACTACATGCAATTTTAAAAAGGTGAGTTTTAGCTGTTTTTTTGTTTTTTTTTAAATGAAACCACTGAGTCCACAGATCTCAGGCTTAATGAAAGGGAGTTCCAGAGTCTGCTGGCCACAGTTACAAACGCTCTGTCGCCTTTCGTTTTCAGCCTCGTACACAGTCAGTTGTTCTATCAAATTTCTTGATCCAAATATTAAGATTGGCCAAACTTTTTTCAGGATCCCAAAATGGGTATGTGATATTGTTAGTAGTTGGAATTCAAGTCTCACTCATCCAGAGACCAAACTGCATGCATGAAAATTCTAGCTGAGTTCTCAAGCCTTGTAGGACGGGGTGTCACATTTT
>VUQR01010406.1:64549-75237 GCA_015108515.1 Hemichromis elongatus | reverse complement strand
GGGGGGGGGGGATGAAGTGACGCAGTGAGCTCACAGGGCGGCGCGGAGGCGGGAAGGAACAGGTGTACAGGACTGTTTAATGAGGGGGACGACACTTTGTTTAAATAAAGTTAATTTATAAGCACAACCAAGAAGTGTCTGTGTGAGGGTCCTGTGTCACACAATGCTTCTGCGAAACCTGTATATTGTTCAACATTATGGGGGCCTTCACCAAAGTGAAAGCATGCACTAAGGCCTAATGCACCCTCATATCATCATGGATGCAAGCTTTTGAACCGTGTGCTGATAACAAGCGGAATGGTCCTTTTAATCTTTTGCCCACAGCATGCAGCCTCCATGACTGAAATTGAACTACCGATTTTGTTGGGCCAGACCACATGCCATTTTTTTTTTTTAAACTTTGCCACAATCCATCTGAAATGTGCCAGGGCAAAAACAAAACAGCAGGATTTCTGATTATATATGTTTTTGTTTCTTTGTATAATGTTCTTTTCACGTGTATTTATGGTTGACAGTGACTTTCAAAAGGGTTTCTGAGAAAATGCAGTGATTTTCTCGACAGAATTTTGTTTATGTTCAATACAGTGCTGCCCGAGGCTCTTAACACCATGGCCAATCAGCGATAGCTTATCTTATGTGGAAGGAAATGTCTTTGCACTCTTTAAATATTTAATTGACTTACTTTAGATCAAATCCCCAAATTCTTTGCAATTTTACATTTTATATACATACACACGTTTTATATACATAAACCACCGTACGTATATGTATTTATACAAATATTGTACATACCGTCTTTCCTCATACATTTTTAAATTTATATATTTAAAAATGTATAAGCTTCATTCAAGCACAGCTTTAGAATTTAGAAACCCAGAACATATGTATACAGCCATTGATGTGACTGTGTTATAACTGTGTAATCCTGCAGCTCTTCAGGTTTTAATCCATGGCCTGTTCATGTCTTGGCAACACACATGAAAACAAGCAAACATCTATCTGCTTCTGCTGCAAGTTCTTATGGACCCCTGCTATGCATGATGCCCCATGCTGATGAATTTTCCGACTACCTCCGTGTTTATACATCTTCCGGTAAACACAAAACTGTAAATAATTCAGAGGCTAAGCATGCTCTCTAGAGAGGTGCTCTGATTATCCTGTAATTTACATGTGGTATTTTTTTAATATCTTTTTTTACCTATACTCAAATCTAACTATAATATTAGTCTGTATAAGCAGAAATAACGTTTGACAGTGAATCTCCATATCCTTGGATTTATTCTGGTGAAGAGAAACACATTAAAAACAATACTCACTGTGGGAATTCTAAACACGTCATAGTAACAAAAGTAGACCTGTAGATCTTTGTGTATTTAGAAACAGCTTTATAAATAGCTGTAAAAGGAAATGATCCATATTGAGGCCTTGCTTAAACCTCAGCCTTTGTTTGATAAGAAACTGTACACTAGCAAGCTGGAAGCTCAGACCTCCAGAGAGCCCTTAGGGAATTTTTGCAGAGTATTCTATACATTTGAAGTGCATACAGTTGTTCTCCAGATAGCATCACTTCACTTTTATGCAAGCTATTGCATTCATAATTCATACAATTTAGATGTAGCTTTAGAAAAGGGGGGTAAATAAAACAAGTAATTCTGCTCCATTTTCACAGTCTTCCCACTTTAGTGCCTTTTATGTATTATTCGGGAAATATTCCCCATCCTGGTCCTTCAGTTTATGAATATACAGTACTGTGTCATCTTTATGACTGTCTTTACATACATGCCTATTTTTTAGGGGTTTTACTTAAAAGTGCAATCAGCTGTGATCACTTTTCAGAAGAAGAGAAAATTGCAGTAAATTGTATCTATAATGTAAAGTGTTATGTGAAGATTCAGCAATACACAAAATATAACCTGACATGTGAACGTATTTAGTTCACATGCATTCACGCAGCACACATTTGCTCTTCAGGCTCCTTTGCCAGAGGACTTAATTCATCGTTCCATCCTCTCGCCTCTCAATTAAAACCTATCCATAATCGCTCTTCCTATTACTCTTCCTGACTAATCCCTTTGAGAATGCTTCTTTAACAATCCTTTCATCTTATCCATGAGTTAGTCATGTTTTCCTTTATCTCCTGTCTGTAATCTTGGCTCCAATTGCACACCGCATTGTATGTTCACATCTCACTCTCGACATCTCAAAGAAAGAAAGAAAAAAAATACACACAAAAATTACAAATTCAGGTTACTTTTCTCTGACAAACACCTTCTAAAGCAAATGCAGACTGAAAAAGTCTAAAAGCATCAACCAAATCTATTGTATGAAAAGTAATATAAAGTAACATTTCAAAGTCATCTCTGAATGCCCCTCGGCAATAAATACCCAGCAAAGTATAATGAATCAGATTTTTTTTAGTTCATTTTACTACAATATCAATGCCAATGCACTGAGACTAGTGCTTTAAATAATTTTGCACAGCAAATACAGTTATATGCTTGTGTCAGTCACACCTGCTATCGAGGTAAAAACTAATTTCCCCAAATCAATTATTTTCTAACTGATCACACATTTGAGCCTCCCTTTTAATGTCTTCTGCTATGTGCTTTTCAGATAGAACAGTGCTCTGGTCTGTAACATAAGCAGGCTGTACTGTCCTCCCTCTTCACAGCACTGTTAAAATGATTTACTGCCTGACTTGGTATAGCCCAATTTCAAGGCTGGCTCACAAGCCCAGCTCATCTGATTATTCAGATTATCAAAGTCCTGCCAAAAATCAAAGGGGACTGTGTGGAAGAAAGTAAGTGGAGACAGGTTTGAAGGGGAAAAAAAGAAAAAATGAAGTATTTTTAAACCACCTCCCTAGATAGAGTCAAAAGGTTGACAAGTTTGAGGAAAAATTGATGTTTAATCAAAAAATGCAGTCTTTGGTCTAAAATTGTAGTGTTTTGTTTTTTTTTAAGCTGTTCGCTTATAGAATAATAATGACTTCAATTAGTTTTGAATAGTGCCGTTTTAACTTCTTATCTCTCGTGGTCATGGCAGTGATTGATTCTCAAGTGGTTCTGTGAAACTCAGGATGCTATTGCTTGCCCTCTTCACCATCTAGTTTTAAAGGCAAATATATTAAAAAAATATATAAGAAGACCTGCAGTAAAGTATGTATATCCTGTTGTTTTGGGAATGTTATTTATGTTGAGCAATCACAGTACATTATTGAAGATGTACGGGTTATGCAACTGTAAATATATTATAAAAATACCTTTCAACAAAACATTTAGCTGTGAAACCTTTTCAGCATAACACAGATCAAGACAAATTATCTTTACATGTTTAATTGCCATTTTTTTGGAGAATTTCAAGTTGCTATGGATCAATACAAACTTTATATCCCAAATTTTAATTTTATGTATGTGTAATGTCCATATAACTACATAAATTGCTGAGAAAAAAGTGCAATAAACTACAAAGAAATTGAAAATTATTTTTCTTTTTCTCGTTACAGAAATGTCAAAGGTATATCCCTCAAAAGTGTCAACCCAAAACAGTTGCACAAAATAGTTCCCAATCACAGGAATTCTTTTTTTAAAGGTCTTCATAATTTAATTTTTGAGATACACTAGTTTTTACGAACTACGGCAAAAACAAAAATGGGTATTATTGTGCACAATTTGAAATAAAAAAACAAACAAACAAACAAAAAACAGCATTGCACTGTTGGAACTGTTTTCAAACAGTGCAATCAAAGTTCTAAGTGTCCCAAGAACTATACAGAAGTCAAACGTGACTTTCAGTTTCAATTCAACCTTATGTCTTTGGGAGCCAAAATTTTGAGGTATACCTAAATGCACCATGAACTGTGATCAGATGTTGAACTGTACATTATGCTGTAGCAATGTTTTTTCAAGCTTGGGTGGCATGATTTTAGTCTTTTAGGGGTTAACCCCACTAAGAGTCAACAAGTAGCTTGTGGGTCAGTTAAGAGGTTTTTATGGTTGAATGACATTTTTTACATTAACTAATTATGAGGGGAGCATTTACAAAACTGTAGTTTACAGACATATTTAAGGTCATCTTAATGCCAACAGATATATTCAGTATACTTTATATTTTAAGCACAAGCTGATGTAATACATGCGGTGTAGCTATACCTGTCATACTGTCACAGCTCTATCAACCCCACAAGATTTTACACAATGACATATTCGATGAGCGTTTAACATAAAATACAGTGATGTACCACTTTAATGTTATACCCGAAAGCATTGTGAAATTTCTGTTGAGGTGTGGCGGTTAATACATTTGTCTTTAATGCAAAAGATTCCCAATTTAAGACCAGAAAGAGATAGGAACCCAGCCTCAAACGGTCACAAGCTAATGTACTTCTAGTGCCAATCTCAAGCCTGGGTCCTCCTCCTCCTACCTATGAATTGTTGACAGCTCCATCAGATACTGATTTTTCCTTCTTAACTTTGCACATCAATATCAATAAATATTCAAATGACCCATTTTTACTCACAAAAAACAAAGTAAAGAAAAAACAAAAACTGAATTGTGTTTTTTTTTCTTCTTTCCTGGCTCATCACTCATTTTCATCACAGCTCAGATTTACATGTCTCTGTATATAAAACTGTATATAAAGTAGTTCCAAATAGCTCTGCCTACATTTGTATGCTGCTCACACTCTGGTGCTTGAGTGTTACCAACCCTATGATGTCATACATTATATAATAATAATGCAGTCAACTTCCCAGAACCAGTAGTATATCATGAATATACTACTGGTTACTAATATACTTGCACCTCATTGGATTTTTCAGACAAGATTATTAATTGGAGTAACTTACATTACTGTATTGGCACATTTATGCACGCCTTTCACCACTACACTGTTATTGCTGCTAAAATGATGTGTTACTAAGCGATCATATCTGACCATTGCAATGTCATGGATGATATGAAAAAACCCCCAGCTTAAATAATACAATTTGGACTTGTCCGTTATGGGCCTATTTAGCATTCCTCTTGAGTAGTGTTCCAAATAGGCTGTAACACATGCCACTGTTTTTTGTTGAGTCAGCCAGTCCTCATTTTGAATCCTAATATGCTAAAAGTTACCAAGGTTATAACAGATTTATCCCTTCTCCAGAGATTATATCTCCAGTATGATAGCATAATATTTTCTGCAGATCAAAACAGAGATGTTATATATGTATAAGAATAATCACAGCCAACAGGCAAATCTTATTATTGTCAGCCTATGATATTTTATACAGATTAACCCCTGTGGTAATTTTTTATTTCTTTTTTCTGTCTTTAGGTCTTTTCTCTAACAGTGGATTAGTACCCTTTTGACGCAAGCTCCATGTATCTTTCCGATGCTGTCAGGGTTGACGGATGCACCTCTCCTCTTTTTTTGTGTGTATGAGGCAGAGACAGATGTCCACGCATCTGCACCAGCCAGGCACGGAACCTGTCAAAATATCGTAAACTGATCATGTGCAACTGATTAATTTGAAAACTGAAGCAGGTGTATTTATTAGCTACAATAACACAACAGGTGGTGAGGCTGAAACTAGAACTTGGCTTATTTACATTTGTTTTTTCTTGTACTTTGCTGTCATCCCTCATTATTCAACTAATAACTTTTCATATTATGTCAGCACTTTATATCAATATCTATTATTTCTTGAGATCCAGAAACTGCATTGCAGCAGCTGCCTTGAAGGAAAGTGTCCTTCTTTAAAATCCAATTACTCCTCCTAGTTATCATTTTGTGTGAGCGTATTGGAGTTCTTCGTCAGGAGGGTGAACCAATTTAAAAACGGAGAGGGACCTTGATGGAATTGTTGATGTGTCTATTAATGCATGGATAATTCAGTGCTGATTTTATAACTTGTGTGTGTGTGTTTATGCAGCAGTCTTTACAGTCTTTATTTGAGGTTCCCATTCAGATTCATGTCCTACTGTAGTGGTGACTCTCCAGCTGTCTGGATGGTTGGCTTGATTCTAATCAGTAAACAACCGGTCCATGGCCGCGGTGTCACAGCAGATTTTTCTGGAGTGTGGAAAAGGTGGTTGGGCTTGGGGATTTGGAGGTGGACAGACCTGTTAAGATCATTCTTCTGTGACCACAGACCCTTTGCGCTCATCCTCTCTACTCTCAAGTAGTCAACTCATTGCGCTCTCATTTCACACTTCAGGGCAAATGGAAAGGGGGGAAGGAACACCAAGAGTGAGGGGAAGTTAGGATGAGGGGAAAAGGAGACACTTTTGTACAGTGAGGCAGAATGATGGGATAAAGAACAAGTTTCAAGAGGGGTCAGAAGAGGGCAAATGAGAAGAGTTCTTATGGGGTTGGCGAGATTATGCTAAAAAAAAAGAAGCAACAATGGTCCAAAACAGGGCCATGGGCCATGGATATATGTGAGTGTGTGTGTGGACAAGTTTTATACTAAACATTACCCACAAATCATATCACTTTAGAAGAGAGGCTCATGCATGATAAGATACAAACTGCTATTCTCCTAGCTTCATGCTAGGAACCTGATCACAACAAGGTTTGTGAATTTTTATTAGCAGGAAGGTCACGTTTTCTAGAAAGAGGTGTTACTGCTGAGCAAATGCATTTTTTGACTCTCTGAGTACTACAAGGCAAGTGCCATCTGGTTTCACTATATACATTTCTACAGCCAGTATCTCAAAGACAGGAGGCCAGTGGAACAATATATTAATTTGATTTAGGAGTGAATTGTCTACATTTGCTTTTAATCAGGTGCATTGACTTTGACAGAAAGGCAAGGAAAGATAATGACACCCCAGTTCAGTTCCAGTTTTATTTGTCATATGCAAGTTAGCACAGGGTCAACATTGAAATGAAATGTATTTGACGAGCAGAAGACATTCACTCAGCAGAACAGTACAGTAAAAAAAAATAGTAAAGAGCAAAATAATGATAAAATATAGTAAAAAAAAATGTTAAAAGACTAAACATATATATATATATATATACACATATATATATATGTATATATATATATATATGTGTGTGTGTGTATATGTGTGTGTGTGTATATATATTAATGTTAAATGCTGAGCTGTAGTCGATGAACAGCATTTTTGCATATGTATTCTCTTTTTCAACCACCCTCCCTGGTTGTCTACTCTTACTCTGCCACCGTTCACTGATAACAATAGAAACATGTACTGTTAGAAGGAGGGGATTTGTGAGTTTCACGTTGTTGCTGGTAGGTAGCATAACAAAAGCAGTGGCAGTGACTCCAGACATGCTTGCAAAAGTATGCAACACGTTTGACTCTTGTATGGCTGTGTCCTTTTAAACACTTGGGAAAATTGTAAGTTTCGTATACAAAACTTTACATTCAGCCATGTATTTTTAAAATGTACCACAACCTTGTATGTCCATTACTTTAAAAACAAAAACAAAACTATTATATTTTATTCAATATTATATATTGATAAAGGGGGTTAGTAAGAGAAGACTTAACTGTCAAAAGTATACACCCCAGATGAAGACTTAGAAATCCATGATTTGAAGTAAGAATAAGAATAAAGAATAAAGATAAAGAATAAAATTCAATACATTCTGAACCTGAGAGCAAAGCTGCACAGATTAGGTAAGTTGTCACAGGAGAATTTGCTCCAGGCCCAGGTAAGTCAGCAGCACCTGTACAACAAATGGGCTATGCCGTCAATTTTTGATGGCAGATAAAGTGCTTGTATTGCAACCTTCTTCTAGCTCAAACTTACTTGTTAACTGGCAAGAACCCTTTGTGGTAAAACAGTGAGTAGGGGATGTTGACTATGAAGTGGTGTGGTTGGACAGGGAAGAAGTCACAGGTATATCAACTTAACCCCCTTAAAACATAGACCGAGACTGAAACTGGTTCTCTGGTGGGCCTGGTTGCAGAAAAAAATGAGTTGGGGCCGGAGGTGCCTAAATCCACCATTCCCACCTCTCTCCATCATGATGAACATCTTACACAGGCCCAGACAGCAGATGTTGCTGCACTGCAACAGCATTTTACAGAAGTATCCCCCCTTCTGCCTAGTCGCTCCACACTCATAAAGCACCATTTCAAAAAGAGCACTGCTGTGATGGTATCTTCACAGCCCTGATGTTGGCTGAAATGGTGAAAATGGGAGCAATAGAAGAGTCACACAGCACTTGGTGTAGCCCTATAGTTCTTGTGGTGAAGAAAGATAGGTCTATACAGTTCTGCACTGACTACTACAAGGTTAATAAGGTGTCAGTTTGAAGTTTATCCCATGCCCTGGGTCAATTAGCTCCTGGAATTATTAGGCGGTGCTTGTTTTTTAATGGAACTGGATTCATCCAAGGGCTGCTGGCAGATTCCCTTGTCTCTGAGTCTAAGGAAAAATGTCCTTCTTCACTCAGTATGAACAGCACCAATTTGGCACACTTCCATTTGACTTGTTTAGAGCCCCAATCACCTTCTAATGTCTCATGGACTGGGTACTAGGTCCACACGCTACATGTGCTACAGCCTACCTGGTTGATGTCATTTCATCATCTAATCATGCCTCCCATATTTCAGTAGGACGCTCTAACTACAAGAGGGGAGAAAAGAGTGGGAGCTGCTGTGGAGAGAGCATTAACATGAATAAGAAAGGGCATAGTTTATAAGCTCTGTAAATAAAGCATTTACTCACGGGTGAGTTGGCATTCCGGTTGAGTCCTTATTACAACTATCGTGGTTATAAGAATGACTGTACAGATTGTAATGCTGCATGAATATTAAGGTAATGAATTGTGTTTGACAATTCCAGTGAACTTACAGTTTCATACCACTGATAATTCTTCATTTCAAATCATCTTAATTCTTTATTTAATATGACCCAAAACAAGTAAATGAGCAGATAGACCTAGTAGGGAAGTATTACAGTATACAGATCGACTTCTATGGACCCATCTTCATCATCGGCTTCATTTCTTGGATGTGAACAAATCAAGCCGCATCCTTGTTTTACAGTCAGAGGCCAGAAGTTTAAATACAATTTAAATGCACAAACAGCCAGAAGAAATTGCATGTTAACAGGATACAGACACGTCAGTGAAATTTGCTGACTTGAGAACCGATGTCAAGCAGAGTTAATCCTGCTTCCAGAGCCACACATAGGCAGTATTTTAAAGTATGGATGCAAACAGGCAAGAAACTTTATGACAGTTTGATATTAATGGAGAGAGTTCCCTTTGATACATTTTAGTTAATATCTATTTTTAAATTTTACTAGACAAACACTGATTGCCTTGTTTGCCCTGACAGAATGCCACTGCTTTTAATCGAGCAATTTCCGGCCTTTGCTCAATTAACTGAATCTTTCACCACAGTGTTTCTAACACTCAAGCACGGCCTTCTTTTGTTTACCACTTGAGAGCTTGGGGTTTCTGAAAATCAAACTTCAGATCAACAGCCCTCTAGCAACATGCCCATTTTTAACCTTTTGACTTGAATCTGTCTGCATGAATAACTTTGCTTTCCTTTGCTATGCTAGATATCTTCAGAAGGTGAAAAGGGGCTGTATTTTCTTTGCCACACAAAACAAAAAGGAAAACCATGTTTTCTCCCCAGGGCCTCAATTAAGCATCTGACCAAATACTTTTCTTCTCTCATTAGATTTGCAAACTGGACTGTATTGAAAAGAAAACTGCACTCTCTAAGCATTTTCACAAAAAGAGCTGTTCATTTCAAACTTAACCTCCTAAGACCTGAACTCTTTTGTGGTATGCATTTTTAATTTCTCTTTGCTATTTGGGCTGATTGGGACCTGATGACTATAAAAACAAAGAATTACTTGATTACGTAATTTTTTTTAAAACTGATTTTTTGTTCTAAAAAAAAAATGAGACCCACATATGAAGACATTAGTTTTACATTTCGATAGAATGGTAGCAATATAATGTCCTCATAAGTGGATATCAGGCTCTTGTAGAGCAAAATTTAGAATTTTGGTCTGGACAACCCAAAATGTGATGTCCACATATGTGAACGCCAGGTCCTAGGTAATGCATAGCACATTTCATATTCTGAAATTAAGTCAAGCAAAAGCATAATTACAGTAATTATATAATTCATAATTGTTTTTCAACAATGACCTGTTTTATTTTCTTTACTTGAAACTGCCTGCCTAATAAGATAATATCTGTGGGCTGCAACAGAGACACTCTTACATTTTTATTCTAATAAATGGATAGTTTACAACAAAAGCTGCAGTTGAAAAGCAGCAAATCAGTTATTATGAATAGTCTTTACATCAATATCAACATCTGAATGAATCATTTCTTTCTATAAAGACCACTTGTCTTCTGTATTTACAGCAGACATTTCTCAATAGACATGGCAGCTCAGTGTTTTTACAAGCTCATCAGTTTCTGTTGAAATACATCATCACAAACCATTCTTTGCATTATTATATAAAGGTATTTGTTATTGAAAAGAAAATGGAAAATTTATGCTTTAATCCATTATTTACTGTAAAATGAAATTTTAAAGAGCTTACAACTTGTATTCTTTAAAACATGAATGGGGTAACCCACTTACATTTTGAAGCATTAATTCAGTTTCCTAAAAAAAAAAAAAAACAAAATAAAAAATTTTTTTTTTTTATAAAAAAAAAATATATATATATAATATTTTTTTTATAAA
>VUQR01010406.1:38289-58236 GCA_015108515.1 Hemichromis elongatus | reverse complement strand
AAAAAAAAAGAAAAAAAAAAAAAAAAAAAAAAAAAAAAAAAGAAGAAAAGCAAAAAAAAAAAAAAAAAAAAAAAAAAAAAAAAAAAAAAAAAAAAAAAAAAAAAAAAAAAAAAACAAACCCAAAAAACAAGCAAGCGACATGTTTAAAATCACCAGTCAAATGAGATAAAAAATGTTCTAAACATTTTGTAAATTTTATCTAAAAACAAGTTATGATTCTAACACTGATGCAGAGTTTCACAACATTACAACATCCTTAATGTCCAAATGTAGATGAAAGATGAAAGATGGCCTGTCTCACCAAGACACCAAACAAATGCTACACCAATTCACATTTTAGATCCATTTACCCAAGAAAAATGAAGTACACAAGAATAGCCTGTTACTCTTTTAGGACTCCTGGATCCTGAAATAACTATCACTGCAAGAAGCTTTTGGAAACATTAAATAACTACCATCTCAAACAAAAATGACAAACACCAAAACAGTCTATTTTTTTTTTCATCTGAAGCTACAAAATTGCAATTGCTAAAGAGAAATTTCCATGTCAAAACAAAAATACAGATTTCAGTAAGACGTCTTATCTTGATAAACACATCCTCAGGTGTGCGACTTCCCTCAGCTTAGCACAAGAGGGTTTGGTTTGCCAAAGAAAATTACCAAACAGACACAAGCACACACAAGTGGCACTGCAAGCATATTAAAGTTAATGTTGGCATTGCAGCCTCTATCTTAAAATGAAAAGGTCATTGCTCATTCACACACAAACACACACACACACGCTGCCGTCTATATTAAGTGCAATCACATTAGAGGAAACAAATTCTGTTTGAATGTGAATATGAGATGAGGATCTTTATACATCTATTAGGAGTCTTATTAGGCTGAAAGGTTGCAGGTAAAAATACTAACGATTAATGCAGTGGTTTGAATGTTGTGAGGCAGGTTCTACTGGTGGGGCCACAAGGTTTGCTGATGTTAAAATGCTAATCCTTATTTCAGTAAAATTGAACTCAAGTTCTTTTTTATTGTTGATAAATGGTAAAATATTATGGGATGTTAGGTGTGTGAATATGGGTGCCTTTGTGAGTCTGAGCAAGTGGTTGCGTTCAAGGTAGAACTCACAAGTATGAAAACATCTGTTTCTTGTACACATTTAGACACTTTAGGTATGAAGAGTGTATCAGACAGGTATCATGCACCACAGATAATAAACAGTTGCAGGTTCCCTGTACCAGCAGGTAGATGAGCAATGTTAGCATGTTTATCTAGAAAGTTCCTGAAGCTGTCTATTACCACATAGCCCTACTAAATTCAGGAAAACATGAAGCATGCAAACTGGAGAAACTGCCTTCATTATCATTACGTTTGCCATCAGTGCTGCATACATTCACAAACATAATTTGTTTGCGATAATCTTTTGACCAGAATAGCTTGCTATTTGACAGAAGGAAGTGACACAACACTTCATCATTCTAGGAGTAGCACAGAGCCATACAAGCATAACTAAAAAAAAAGAAAGAAAGCATTTGGTTGGTAGGTGATGGAGCATTTCCTGTGATTTACAGTTGTTTGCCACCATCTATCAATCAGCAGTTACAGTGTGGACTGGAAATGCATCTAGCCAGAGTGATTGTGAGCAAACTCTTCGATCATTTCAGGAAGGAAAGATGTTTTATGCCCTCGGCGAAGGTCAGCTTGAGGTGTGTGGCTTTTTGGTTCAATACAACTGCGCGAATTCTCCTTTGATAGCAACACCGTAGTCTCAGTAATAAAAAGCAGGTTTAGCTTGAGCTGTGTGTGTGCTTGGAAAAATCAGAGACACACATGCCTGAGCTGCAGTATGTGTTAATATTATAAAAACTGACCATCAATGTGTGCTGTGAAAGTGAAGATGAATAGACAAACATGTGTGCCTTCAGACTGGACAGGTGTAAACACAGGGTAACTGGTCATCTTTTCTAAGTCTTATGCCTTATACATCTAATTTTGATGAAGGCTACATCTATTGTAAGTATGTATATAAAGGTTTAAGTATATAAGTAAGTAATAAGAAAACAACGGGGCAATCTGAATGATATTGCTAAGTAAACAGGGGACCCGCAGCCATGTTCATGTAGAAAACATTTTTCAGCTGTTGAAATTCAAAGCCCTTTCATGTAAATCGCTTGTGGTGGTTTGTGTGTCCCAGTCAACCCAAGAGCTACGTTGTCGGAGGCTTTTGCAGAGACATTACATTTCTAAGCTGGCCTGATGTTCCCCTTGATGAGCTAGAGGTGGTGGTCTTGTCATTGCCTCCCTGGCCCAACCCTGGATAAACAGTAGAAGATGGATGGATGGATGGAAATACAAAGCTATGTCAATCACGGACAGCAAGAGCTCACAGGAAACGGTGAGATTTTCATTATTCTGGTAGACATCCACTGCCTAAGGTTAAACTTAATATGCAAAATCAGTGAGTAGTGTAGTTCAGAGGAAACATTAACCTGCAGTTACAAACACTTTAAAAAGTTTCAAATCTGCTTTGAAAAAAATCTTTTGGAAATAGGCTTTGAATGTTCTTGAAAATTAAACCTATTTTGCTTTGTCACAAGGTCAGATGGACCTTTAAGACATGTCATTGCAGATCAGATCACATGAGATGACCTGACACGTGAGTGTCTGCGGATAGTCTGAAACAGTCATTCTAGTAATTTTTGTCTGTATCCTCAAATAGAATAAAGGATTACTGTCACAGGAAAATCCCAGGGGAGAAATAATGCATCTAGAGGACAGCAGACAATAAAAAATCCAACTAATATTAACCAGTGATTCATCTCAAATCCCTTGATAATGTGTGCATAATTTTTTCTCTCCCCCTGTGCTTATGTAAACTGATTATTGTTGCTATTGCTATTTTGTGCACTATGAAATAAAGTATATAATCTAGCCATCTAAGCACTGGAACATACACAGAGACTATATACTGAAATCTGCTCCATCTACCACATGCATGTGAACGTACACAGTAACCATCTATGTATTAAACGAATTACTTGAGACCGAAATCTGACAAAACGGGGGGATACATGATTCAGAAATAAATAATAAACCTTTAATCTGTGGCTGAGTGCAAGTGCATGAACCAAACATGTCAAGCTAACATGAGAACAGAACAAATTCATGTAATCTCACACCTTGGCAATGAAAATGTGGTGGATTTATAATATATATATTTTAAGAGCAGCGCGGCCTGTCATTGTACCCCTGCCTGCCTGATCTTTGTGTCATTTCTTTCGGGGGGAGCTAAGGGTGATCTTAAGCTGACAGTGTGATTCACATTTGGTGTGTACAGTGGCCTACAGCGCTCAATGTCAAATCGATTGTTCCAGTATGACATCGACCTACTAATCACAGTACAGCTTGCTGCTGTATCCTACGTCCTGTGCCAGTTTGACCATTGTATCACCACGTCAGAAATTCCAGGTGTGGGATTTGAGTGTATTTGTATCCTCTGGGTGTGTGCGTGTGTGCATGTGTGTGGATATGATTCTGTATAGGTGTACCTAATATAAAGCATGATGGTTAGAAATGGGTGATGATAGAAAACTTGACCTATAATTGACACCTACTAAAAGGGTCCGTTTACTGTTGGTGTCAGTCCTTACAGCAGGCTTAGGCTACGTCCACACTAGTCCGGATCGATTGGAAAACGGAGCTTTCGTGCAAAAACGATCCCCGTCCACACTATCGTTTTGAGTCGTTTTTCACACCTTTGCGAGTCCAGTACCGCGCATGCGTGAAACGTTAGACGAGACGACCTGCGTAATTTCCACGTGTTGTTTATTTACTTTCAGGCTTTTTAAAACGAGCGGCGAAATGGCGAGACAAAGCACCGAATGTGTCAAATGGAATGATAATGAGGTGGAGCTGTTGCTCCGAGTCACAAATGAGTACATATTAATCTTCAACACAGCCACTAAAAACTTTGAGCAAACAAAACAACTGCAGTACAATGCCGTCTGACTGTCTTGGTTAAAGTGGTCACATGACTGCATCATATGACTAACATATGTCATCGTTTGAAAAAATATCCGTTTTGGCTGTCCACACTACGCCAAAACGCTGCGTTTACAGATTGATGCATTTTCAAGAGCGTTTCCAAAAACGCTCCGTTTTCACTCCGTCTCAGTGTGGACGGGAGGACAGAGACAAACAGAGACAACGCATTAGTGTGGACGTAGCCTTAGTCTGACTACACACAAATAAAAGCATTAAGAACATACCTATGGTCAGTGACCACTCTGCTGTTTACATTATAATAGGTAGCCACACCTACGATCTACTGCTCTAAACAGATTTAATGGGCTGAAAACTCAATCATGACCCTTCCAGCTCCATTTGTGCATACACACTCTGAAAAAAAAAAAGGTATAGGTAGGGGTAAACACAAAAAGAGTCAAGGGGTGATTGGAAAGCACTTCATGCATGTCTGTGGACTGAAGTGTTGTTTTCCCTCAAAGGCTTAGTTTCTGATTGTTCCTTAAATCCCCTAAAGCTGATTTGACCTCATGCTGCCCAAGAAAGACTAACTGCTGTTAACCTTCCACTGTGCATGAGTGTTTATGTAAGTATCAAAGGAGAACATTGATGCAGGGGATTATGTGTGCCTGAGCAAACAGACTAGAAGACAAGAAGAAGGAGAGTGAGGTGGGGTGGGGGGGTGTTGGAGGTCGTTTTGTGTCTGTGAGTTAGGTCAGAATACGGCTGCATATATTCACAGCGTCTTCCTGCATCGCTGAGAGATCATCGACAGTCTCGTGGACATAGAGCCTCTATTCTGATTAGCCTGCATTCGAATTCTGGCAGTCCGACAAAAAGCATTTTTGTAACTAGTAAGATATGTTCAGTTCACTCAGAATTGCAGCAGACAGTCAACTACAAATCTCCAAAATTATGGGAATCACTCAGCAGGAATGCATGCTATTGTCGCTCAAAAACGGGGATGCTTCACATAAACTAACTCTAACATAAAATAACACCATTAACAGTCACCTTGCTTTTGTATATGAATCTGTTATGATAAGCAGAACAAAGAGCTTCAGCTGCAGAGCTGTTCATTGTTATGTATTTCATAGCTTCTGACAACTTTCATCAGCGTACTTCAGCTTTTAATGTATTCACTTCTGAGATTGCCTTTCCTCTTATCTCAGCCCTCCTTCTCCTTCCTCCGCTCGCATCTTTCCACAGAATCACAGATGACTGTCAATGAACTTCCTACCTACAATTTTCTTTGCCTTCTAACCTCACTTGGCAGAGCGCAGTTAAATCATTTCAGGTTAGTTTTCTTTTTTACCCCCTACTTGTCAGAAGAAGAGATGGAGGAACAGAGTTTAAAGTGTGATGATGAATTCTTTTACAGAGAATGTAATCAGAGAAAGGACTTATTGCTTCTAATTGAGCAGCACATAAACTCAAAGGTCATTTGGTTTTAGTCTCTGTCACACTTCTCTGCAACAAACTCAACTGCAGTAATTGCCCAGACGTGTCACACAGTTTTCTAGCAGGTGGGTGGCCAGCAGATATGCGCAGAGTTAACAGTTCTGCTAACAAAAGGCTTCAAAATAAAAGGCAGTTGCACAGAGGGATAGGAGGAAAGACAAAGAAAAGAAGGGCAAATGAATGCCAGAGAGAAGTGGGAAGAACAGAAGAACCACAATATCAGTATTCAACACATGGTAAAGCATGCATGCACATATCTTAAAAGACTGAAACAGAAGCGAGCAGAAGTGGATTGAGTGTTAACAGAGGGCTGTGTAAGAACATTTTTCTTAGATCATTTACAATTTGGCAGATGTTGAAAATTACTGTTAGTTGCAAGTGTGACCCCTTTATATCTTG
Source organism: Hemichromis elongatus (assembly GCA_015108515.1). Taxonomy (NCBI): domain Eukaryota; kingdom Metazoa; phylum Chordata; class Actinopteri; order Cichliformes; family Cichlidae; genus Hemichromis; species Hemichromis elongatus. The sequence goes on along the minus strand of VUQR01010406.1, from coordinate 52,356 downwards.
ATAAAACAACTCTCTTTCATTTTACAAGCACTTGAAAAGCACAAGTTTAAGAGGATAAGGTCATGACAGCCTACATCATAAATCTGAGATATATTTCCAGAAGGAAAGTCTCTCCAGGATGATAAAATGAAGAGAGCCGCTGAGTATATTCTATGTTTTAGCCAATTTTCTCAACACTTTCCAAAGAATATTAAACCCACAATTTTCAGCCAGACAGGTCTATGTGTGTCTACAAAGATGGCAGGCTTCGCAAATATTGCAAGCTCAAATTATTGCTTTTATTGCTATTTTTTTTATGTATACGTGAGTGTTTTAAATTTGACTGTTTTCCTCTGGACGTTTATCTATTGACTGTATTCATCCACACTGAAATTGAACTGCAATGTAATATTAACCACTTTAAATACAGCCTAAAAATGAACCCTACCTAAATCATCCATGATAAAATAATATATCATTTATATAACATTTTTTATAATAATCTATAGTGGAGGGATGGTGGTTTCCTTTGATAAATGAAGCAATATATACAGGCAATACACCAGGGTTATGGACTTGCCATGGTTATGTATTATTCATACATAACACATACTTTAAACAACAAATTATTTCATTAGCACTTCACTTGAGTTATTATTTTTCCGAGTAAAACTGAAACACAATGTCATAAAAAAATAATACTATTTTGTGACATATTTATTTGTCCTTTGTTAGGTACACCTGTTCACCTATGCCCATTAATTGAAATATCTAATTAGCCAATCACGTGGCAGCAACGATTTAGGCATGTAGACACATTCCAGACAATCTCATGAAATTCAAGCTGAGCGACTAAATGGCAAAGGAAGGTGATTTTCATTTAAAGGACTTTTAGCGTGGCATGGTTGTGAGTGCTAGACGGAGTGGTCTGACTATTTCAGAAACTGTTGATCTCCTAGGATTTTTCCACAAATCTACCCATAGGGTTTACACAGAATGGTGTTTTAAAAAAAACTGTTCTGTGGGCAACAAGGCCTTGTTGACATCAAAAAAGAATGACCAGACTGCTTTGAACTGATAGGAAGGCAACAGTAATTTAAGTAACTACTTGTTTCAACCAGGAGATAATCTTGTTACAACAGGTTGAGCCTTGAAGCAGATGGGCTACAACAGCAGGAGACCACACCAGGACTCACTCCTATTAGCCAAGAAAAGGAAACTAAGGTCAAGACTTTTCAAAGGCTCACCAAAATTTAACAATAGAAGATTAGAAATCATTGTTTGGTTTGAAGAGTGTTGATTTCTGCTGCAGCATGGTGCACAATTGTAGGGTCAGAATTTAGCATAAACTACATGAAAGCATGGATCCATCCTGTCTTTTATCAATGGTTCAGTTTGAGGTTGATGGTGTAATTGTGAGGGGATATATTCTTGGCACATTTTGGGCCCCTTATTACTTCATGATGCCGACCATGACAGTGTTCCCCTCTTCTAAAGGGCTGCTTCCAACAAGATAACACATCATGTCCCAAAGCTCAATTGGTTTCTTGAATATGACACTGGCACCAGATCTCAATTAGTGGAACAGCAGATTTACAAGGTGGATGTGCAGCTGACGAATCTGCACCAAATATGAACAAAAATATCTAAGAAGTGTATCCAACAGCTTGTTGAGTCTTTGCCATGAGGAATTTTGTCTGCTCTTACAGCAAACACTTGCACTCTGTACCCAAGAAAGTGGTTGGTGAATATTTCGTACTTTGGGACCCTAGTGAATGCCCTGGGACCAATGGTTAGGCATCATAGATCTAATACTTACCAGGAAAAGCTTTAATATTAAGCCCATGTATCTGGGGAAAGAGCTAAAGTAGAAAACAATATGTCATTTACACATGATGCACCATTTCAAAGAGTTCATACCGGTACGATAATTTGCTGGAAATTATAAAAAAGCTAAACCAATTCATGTGTAATGACACCTCTACTGTGTGACACACATCAGCCAGACAGCATACAGAGCCATAATATCATAAGCAAACGCTTTCACAGATCAAATCCTTTGCTGAACTTGTAAATCTTCTATAATGCGAAATTGAAACCACAGGCAATCAGGTAATCCAACAAGGCGTCTGGACCTCCAGGGCACCCATAAATCTCTTGCTGAGATTTCTCCCTGTTGTGGGCACACTACAACTGACGTGTGGAAGCCAGAGGCAGCCAACAGTTTTTAGAGTGATGTTCACTATACTGAGGAGAAACCCGTTACGTTTCCATGTTGCGATATTAAAAGGTGACAATGTGAGGTGCTACACCACGGTGAACACGTTCTCCTTTGAAGCTGCAGCAATTTCAGAGGAGTTCTACCAGACTATTAACATCGTTTTGATCCTGGATTGTGTACCTTTACAGAGAAAGGTCTGCATAATATTCATATATGCAACCTTGCAATCTCTTTTCCTGGTAGGAAACATAATGACAGATTTGCCATCCAATATTAATCAGCCACCAGTAGAGAGAGACAGAGAATGAGTAAGAATAGAAGCGGTCGAAGGAAGACTCGCACAAAAACAGGAGGATAGGGTGTGCATGTGTTTGTGCATCTGTGATGGTGATTGCACACCCCACTTATTTCACTGTCTGATCACGCACTCCACTTACAGGTACTTTGGTGAACCTGAAACCACTCTGTCAAACATCTGTCAAGAGGCTGTCAGCGTGATAACGGGGAGCCACATCAAACAAAAGCTCGCATTCATTGCGCCTGCCATGTCACAGTTAAACTTGCAGCCCATTAGATGTGAAATTAGCCAATGACAGTTTTAACTCCTGTTTGAAGAGATGTCATTTAGCTAATTACCATCAATGTATCCCAACTCCGGTGGAGATTAAAGACTAATTCTTAGTATAAACACTACTCCTGCTACGATATGGAACTATACAAGTAAAGTCGCTCAGGAGCAGCTGCAGTGACAGAAGGAAACTATCCTCCGAGTTTCTCCACAGGGTGGTCACTATAATAAGAACCCGCTAAGAACAACAAAAAGGCTGCAGAAAATATTTTGACAATGCTTACAAAGTAAAATTTGTGTGAGGATTTTGACCGAGGTATCTTTTCACCTCTAACTATTCACGCTGTGCAACATGTTTCAGAAACTGTGAGCTTCAAAGACCTGCACATCACCACATTCTCAGGGGGGATTTCCTCGTTGCTGTGAACGGGGACAGGGGGGTTCCGCTGCCGATGTCTATATCAAACAGAAAGCTGTACAAACACAGGTTTTTCTGTTACAGTAAAACTCTTTGCTTTTCTTTCTCTCTGACTGCATTTGGACTGCAAGTCTGTTTTCTTCATGTGGGCAGTACTGTCACAATACCTGAAAGATTACAGCACACGCAAGTGGCTTGCCGCTGCGCTCGGCTCCACTTGCGTCGTGCACAGCTGGAGCTGAACAGGCTCAACACGAGAGAGGGGGGGTCATTAATCCCATGGCAACAGCTTCCTCATGTTAACACACAGGAATGTGGTTCTCAGTCATTTCTCTGTGATTACGCGCTGCTAATTTAAGTGCTTTTTTCTTAATTCATCTTGTCTTACTAATAGCCACTTAGTCCATGAATACCCTCTGATGAAAATGCTTAATAGACTATACACACTCAAGTAATCCTTCTATGTTCCCAACAACGATATTACTCTGACTTCTGTGTGCCTTTTTACATTTTTTTTTTTTTAACTTTATTCACCTTGCTCTGAGTGCCATTAAACAGCGAATAACCGATAAGAGGACATTTTAGTTTATAATACCACTGATAAGGGCCTGTCTTTTCAGATACAGGCCTTATCTACTTTCCTTTATGGCTACCACTTATCAATGATTCCTTTCCAGACATTTCAGGGGATTACTTCAGGATTATTTCACTTCCAGAATTCCATCCACTTACACCATCTTTTCAAGGATAATACAATGACACTGACAGCCTGAAACATCTATTTGTGGGGAAAATGAACTTGAATAAATTCCTTCTTTAGGAAAGCACTCGTCCATTCAGTTTTTTCATGTTCAGAAAAAGGAGTTAAAGCTTTAAAGCAGTTAGGCTGACGGTCAAAGAGTCTTATTTTGAGTGTCAGCTGTGGCGTCAGTTTTTAAAAAAAACAAAAAAAACAACTTAGGAGCGCTTAATGCTTTTTAGGTTGTTTGTATGCATAAGATGCATTTTGATTGCATCTAATCCTGTCTTCCTATCGAGTTTCAACACCCTAATTTTAAGCCTTTGTGAACAAGAACATTTGCCAACTGTCTTATAGTGAAGACGTTTTGGGGGCTTTGCTCCGCATACAGCACAAATCTGCTGTGGGGAAATCATTGTTCTTCTTGTCGTTATGACTTTCATGTGGGAAAATGATCCCGCCTGATGTTGTGTGGTGGATGAAGCTCCAAACATTCAACGCAGAGACATTTACACAGTACTACATATGCATTTTTACAATAAATGGGTCATAATCGGTTGCTTTTCAATGAATTCGCTAAATGAAATGACTCTTTAATGCAGTGAGGAAAAAGGTAGTTTGTTATCACTGTGCCCTGGGCGCTTGACTCAAACTGACATCAACATTAATGTGCAGCTATTGGGAGTATTTTTGTTCGCAGCTGAAAATGGATTACTTCCACCCAGAAACCTTGACTCAAAACATTTTCATATCATTGCCTTTCCTAATTTTTTCACTAGCGTAAGTAAGGCGTAAAGGGGCTTTTCTGTTTTACTTTTAATGTCAGCCGATGCCACGAAGGCTTGTGGAGACTGATTACTTTGTCAATACGGAGAAAAAACAGAACAAAACAACAACACATAAATTAAGAGACTCAATTAAAAACAAAATAGCCTACTACTGTACTTTAGAACAAAGACACGTGATTGTTTTCTGTTCAGGGAAACAACCCCCTGGCTTTACAGATGACCGTTACAGTGGTCAGTTCCATATATCACTTATCTTCAGTGGAAAGAAAACATTAACATAATGGATCTAAATCCATGTCAGCCCTTGGAGTTGTAAATTGAATGAATAATAATTTAATAATAAAGCAAGCCATTACAACAAACCACTTGCAACCCAAACATATTTTTTTAAAATAAATACACGTAATATTGCAGTAAAATTTCCTAATTTAGATTAGGAAATATATGATGAGCAAAAAAACCAAAAACTGCTATGTGAGTTGTTTCTGGCACTTGCTAGAGAAATATTTTACTCTCATAAGGTACTGAGGGTTGATAACCAGCCAAAGGCAAAAAGTCTTGAGTCATATCCTGAGATAACTGACAATGTGTTGATAAGAGAGAGAAAGAGTGGCAGTAATATGACTGCACTACAACTACTACTCTATCCTATATGAGCAAGAGGGAGGCAAAAGATGAAAACAAGACTGCATTATTACTGGAGTCCCCACCTGTGGGTTTCACGTTGGCTGCACTTCTTACAGCCTGCAGCGTAAAATGTACTGTGATACTCTGAGGCGTGAAGTAGAACATCTCCATTTCCTTCCCGTCTCTGTTCTTTGACAGAATTCCTGTGACATTTTGTCTTGTAGTTTCAGCTCTCATTAAATATTTATTTGCATTATGCTGCCACATAGCGGGTTGTAAAAGCCTATTTTTACTTGTAAGAATGATCTAAGAAGGCATGTACTCGTTGCACGAGTGTCAAATAGTGGCCTTGCAAGATTGCAGTTAGCATAAATGAAAAACAGAAAGTCAGAAACATTGTGTTAAACGTAATAACACACACACACGGTTTTAGGAGGAAAAATAAACTAAAAGTATTGAATAAAGCAAATGAATTTATCTCTATGAGTTTGGTTGGGTTGTCAGGGGCGACGTAGAGGGGTGGAAGGTTAGGACGATTCTAAGGGCCCAGGCTGAGGAAGGGCCCAGAAGACCAGATCCCTTTTTTCTTATTTCTTTTCTCTTTTTAATATATACGTTAAATATGCTAGGGCCCCTCCAACCCATAGTGTATTTTGTCTATTTTGACCATATATTTAATAATATTTAACAAATAACACATTATAATAATGTACTGTTTATGAGACACCCCTCCCTTTCACAATGGTTCGTTTCACCCATCCAACCAAGCTATGGTAGATAAAATTTAACCCAATAAACATACCCTGTATGACGCGACATGCCTGCGTTTGTCACTGTCTGAGCATCATAGCAAGAGACGCTATGCTGTGAAAAATGTAGATGGCCCAGAAATTATGGTTTCCATAGGGCACAGAATTTCTGGCGGCACCCCTGCAGGTTGTCCTTACATCGAGGATGACGAGGCTTTGGTGCATAGGTCTGTTATAACTGATTGAGTTGCCTTCATAAAGTGTTATGTTTGTATAGGAATACATGTTTTGAACCTCTCAAATCTCGCCCCAAACCAGGGGATGAAGGGAGCTTGACTTATTCACAATAGTATTTTTGGAGCCTTTAATTAGAGAGTAATTAAATCTGATAGGCAGATTAACGCATATTACTGTCAAATTAGTTCCTTTTTTACATGCTCTGCAATCTGGTGTCCCTTTCTTGGACAGTATAGAGATATTTGCTGAGTGAAAAGCTGCTTATACCTCAGAACATTTAGTTCTCCTTCTCTTTGCTGTGATCCGTTCATGGTGCAGATTTAAATAAAGCTCAGGTAGATAGTGCTCCAGAATAAGACTACCCATGAAATGCTACCTTTTCAAACCGCTCTACAAATATCACCAAACATAAAAACTACCTCTGGGCAGTTTGTCACAAAAGGTGTCTGTTAGCTAATGTATTGCTAGCAGACAACTGCTGAATTTGCAAAGTGAGAGAAAAAACATGTTATTGTGTGAAGCTGAGAGGTAAAGGAAGATGCAAGACAGAGAAGACAGGAGAAAAAGAGGAAGAAGAGATTTTTTTAAGTTAAAAGTTTTTAAATCAATAACAACATGCTGCTGAATTGTAGCTTTTTGGGTTACTTTTTACAGTAATGCACATTTTTTGGACTGGTGCAGAGCAGCCTATGGTAATTGTGGTGAATGTCTGGTCACGTTACAGGTGAGGACATCAACTTAAGGATGCTGATTTTGTTCACTCAATGAATACTAGCTTTTCTGCTAGCTTTATAGTGTCTAGGTGTTTGAAATCATCCCTAGAGCTTATGAAAGATTTGTTTATATCTTGTTGACTAAGTTGGGTAAATTCACTGAGTAATAGTAATAAAAACTGAACTAAAAATAAAGTTTTATAAATGATAAAAAAATACTAAATTAATATGTGCAAAACAAAAATTCCACAATGGTAATTAAAATGACTTGATGTGACAAAATAAAAATAAGCTATTATAAAAATACAAAATTAGTTCAAACTGTGGAGCTTTAACTGCATTCATTAATTATTCTGCTTTGCTTTAAAAACCTAAAGTGGTATTATTAAATTCATTCCTTAGTTCAACCATAACTTCAAAGATAGTCACTCTGTTATCCAAAAAGATTTGTGTCCATTAACTGATATATTAATTATTATTTTACCAAAACTAATTTGGTAAGGATGCAAAATGGAATCATCAATGCTGTACCTAATGTGAGAGTCATGCCACATACACACTCCATCCACCTAGTGCTACTTCTACGTAGCACAAGGTAATCGATCTCATGTCAGTGCTCTGTCTGAATAGAGAGCACTGACTGGTTCGTTCGTTGATTGGTTGGCTCCATACAACTGTCACACTTGCCAATAAATCTCATTAATCAGTGGACTAAAGTGACACTTCAATCAGCAAAGTTTTCATATTCCTGTAACAACAGCAAGGTTTTGAACATACACAGATGCGCACACAAGAGCACACAAGGACACTGAGTCATCAATACGAGGAGTGCTCATACACCTACTTGAAAGACATGCAGTATGGCCACATAATGATCGCACATGCCAAGAACTTCAGGTTTTAATTACAGGCTTCCACAGGCAGACAAGAACCGCCACTTCTAATCAGAATCAATGCATAGACAAATGGGTGCTCACCCACACGCTGTCACTGATACTTTTCTTCTACATAACCCGCACACAATCAAAATGACACAATCAGGTAGCTGTTGAAGCATGGCAAAGGACATATTTAAAGTATGCTTTAAGCAAATATATTCTGCACATATATATAGTCACCATTCCCCAACTTCCCAAATCCTAAGTGTGATATTCAAGGCTTCCATAATTGACAGACAGGACTACCATTAGTCCACCACTTCTGAGGTGCTCTAATGGATTGAGATCTGGTGACTGTCGAGGCCATTTGAGTGAACTTTCATAAAACCAGTTTGAAATTATCTGAGCTTTGTGCGTAGGCATGTTATTCTGCTGGAACCAGCATTTAGAATATGGAAAAATGGCTAAAGTGGAAAATGGCTTTGAGGGATGTAGAGTGTGTGTAGACTTGTGACGAATATGTAAGTTATAGACAACAACAGGTATGTGCAAAGAAATAAAGCTGATTTAAAGGTTCTGCAATGCATTTCATTATTCTGAGAAAAATGTATAATGTAGTTATTATATTTAAAATAATGAATTTCTCTCTTTTTTTAAGCTAATACACATGAAATGTAAAAATTGTATCCTTAGGACTGTGCCAGACCTTCCCCCTCAGTCAGTAAGATCAGGTAAACGTTTGCCGGCTGTGGCTTCATATTTACTATGATTAATGAGATTGGATAGAATTTCCAGAACTGAGGGGGAAAAAAAGTAAAAACATGAAAAATATTTAAACTCTGCTTACTATCTTTGAAAAAGCCTTCAACAGCATTTTTGTAAGCTAGAAATGTGCAATGCAAACATTATAACAACGTACATTGTAGTTTTTGTCTTTGAAGAGAAATTATAAAAACAAGGTGCCAAAATAGTGAAAATAATTCAATAAAGTGAAGCAGAAAACTGCACTGCACTGATTTCACAGGGCTTTTAAATTTAGTTTGCTTTTTGATATTTTACCTCTCTTTCCTCCTTCAGAAAAAAAAGAATATTTAAATGATCCTGGGTAATGAAATGATAAATGTACATAAATTAGAAGACTTAAATGAGAAAATTAGCAATTACCAAAGTTTCAGAGTGAACATGCTGCTGTGTAATGATAATCTTTGAAGTGGGAAGCTAATCCAATGAAGAATGCAAATTATTGATTAGAGTTAATCCTCCTGCTCTCCTGTCATGCATACCATAGGATAATTAACAAAACGCTTTGCAGATAGTCTACCTGTGGTTCTTATCTGTCTCTACAGAACTACACTGGTAGCAATAGGATGAAAGAGAGTGGGAGAAGAAAGATGAATGACCGAGTCTCTTGGATTAATAGTGCTTGCAAGGAAGAAAGGCAGGGTGGGAAGTGAGGATGGGTGCAGAATGCTTAATCACCCCTTCTGCACTCTATAAGCCACTCGAGTGACCAGCAGCCACAAGTACATTTATTCTCCACCAATTAAGACAAATGGCCCAATTCCTGCCACTGCTGCCTTTTAGCATTAAAAAAAAAAAGCATATTTAAAAAATAAACAAGCTGTGGTGCTGTTTTAAATGCAACTGAAAATAGAGTACAATGATTCTCAAATAACTTAAAACCTATATACAGAAGAGTACAAAGAGGACATATAAAGATTTAAAATTTCTTGGCATATAGATGAAAAAAGAATTAATAGTACATGTATTTCCAAAGTGCTGTTAAATAGAGCAAAGACTTTTAAACATCCTAGTTTTTTTTTTATTTCCTGTTTCCACTGATAGTCAGATGTCCACCAGTGATACAATTAGTTCACTGTCTAAGTGAGGTCCCATATTTGACATTGCATGTCGGAGCACAAACCTAGCCGTGACATCCAAGGAATTGTCTGTAGACCTCTGAGACAGGACTGTATCGAGGGACAGATCTGGGGAAGTATACAGAAACATTTCTGCTGCATTCTGAAGGTCCCAATGAGTGGCCTCGATATGTAAATGAAAAGAAGTTTGGAAACACCAGGACTTTTCCCAGAGCTGGCCACCTGCCACTCTGAGCAATCTGAGTAGAAGCGCTACAGTCAGGGAGGTAACCAAGAACCCGATGATGACAGAGCTCCAGGGGAGAGAAGACAACCTGCCAGAAGGACACCCATTTCTTAGCACTCCACCATTCACGCAAATTTCTCTGGTTGGATGAAAACAAAGACACTCTTTGACCTGAATGCCACGTGTAACGTCTGGAGGAAACCAGACACCACTTATCACCTGCCAATACAATCCCTACAGTGAAGAATGGTAGTGGCAGCATCAAGCTGTGGGGAAAAATGAATGCAGCAATGTGTAGAGACTTCCTGGATGATAACTTGCTTCAGAGCGCTGTGGACCTCAAACTGGGGCCAAGGTTCATCAACAGGACAACAAATTTTTCTTTATTTTTAATACATTTGCAAAGATTTTAATGCAAACTTTGTTTTCTTTGTTATTATGGGGTACTACATGTAGAATTTTGAGGTGAATTTAATCCATTTCAGAATATTTGCTGTAGCAATGCAAAATGTGAAAGGCGAAGTGCTGGGAATATTTTCCAGATGCTCTCTAATCGTTCTCCAGGTCGTGCTTTGCATATATCAGTTTGGCTTGAAGGCGTCTCATCTGCAGAAATTGAGTTTTTCCTTGGTCTGTCCATTCCTGTGCAGGGTTCTAGTCACAGTCTTCTTAGAGACTACAATTCCCAACTAAGTCACTCGCTAGTGTCTCGGAAGTTGTTTTGGGGTCTCTAGACACACTTCACTCCACTTTTCATTACAGGGTCTTTTACTTCCTACCTCTGCCAGGCTCATTGTTATGGCTGAATAAAATTGAATTCCTTGATTATATTTGTCACTCCAGTTCTTTGTATATCATCTCCTGTTTTGTGAGCATCAACAATGAATGTCATATTTATTCTGTGCATTGGCATCTTTTCTAGTGCTCAAACCAAAGAGCCACAAGCATGGCAGTAGGATCTAATCCCATTTCCCACTAATTGCCAGTTCATTTCCTTGTACTTCTCAGTAGTTATTGCCCCATTTTTCTAACTGACAGCGTCCTTAAAAAAAAAAGAGCATCTCCTAAACTGACTTGAGTTTGCACATCAGGTATGCTGCACACTTAGAGAGGATACATCTAAACCTTATGCTTACCATCATATTTTAATGTCCTGAGGCTCTCCCCCGTGTGCTCCTTTCTGCTGCAATCAGTGGTTCAGTCCTTGATATTCCAGCATTAAGGACAACTTCAAGTCCATCATATTATCTGCAGAACAATTATGTCTGATCTGCTAGAATAACGCACTCAATAGAATTAGACTGTATTAAAAAACCCAGAACATCAAGAATTCAATAAGGACTACTGTTTTCAGTTACACAAAATAAGCAATGGGAATACAAAGACAACTATTCTGGCTGATTACTGCATTTTATTGAAGGCTTTGGAATATAAGTATTTTTCCCCATGAAAACATAACCAATAGTTAATAGCCCCAGAACGTCCTTCTACTATGTCGTTTTCAAAACAAACTTCATGATTTCCATCAAGAGTTAACAAGTGAAGAAATCTTGTACTGTTGAACTAGTTAAATAGTCAACACGATAGTAAAAAGGTCTTGTGGTTCACGGGTAGGTAAGGCTGAAAGCATAAGGCTGTAATTCTGACTGCTACTCAACTCTTATCACAGTGTCAAAGGAGCTAATGTCAGGGCCATCGCTTTCCCAAGAGAGTTAACACACACCGCCATGAAAAAAATAAGTGTTAAACCATAAAAAAAAACACTTATGTAAATGAGTCTAAAATTGCAACATAGTTTTAGAAAATGTTTCCTACTATGTGTGTAAAAATGCAACTATTAAATACTTAAGTGCCAATATTCAGCAATTTATTACTTTTCTTTATCAAATAGGTTTGTTCCTATTTATTAAGCATTTTAAGATAGAACACAAAAACAAATGACTCCTCTCAAATCCGATATATCAAACTATCACGCCAATTACAGGTCAATTCAGAAACCAAAATAAGAAGGCTGCAAGACAGCTAACTTCTTTTCAACCAGTGATGCATTGTGATTCCTTTCAATGACTCTGAAGGCCAGTTGATAACAGCCGCACAGGCCAGAATTAAATTCTTCCAAATTAAAGTGATGACGAAACCTAACAGCATGTCACTTTTGGAATAAGTCAAATTAGAGGGGTGGCAATAAATCAAGATAAGGCCCTAATGCAACTTCAGCCTAGTTTGCACAATCCTGTCGCACTACTCTGAGGTCTTCTAACATCGTGTTTAAGTATACTGATGTGAAAAGAATGAAAAAGATGTGACAGTTTTGGTTATTAAAGTGCTCCAACACACCATCAATTAGCAGCGGTATGTATATATAAACATGGGTCAGCACTTTCACAAATCAACCATTTAAAAAGCCCATTTTGCAATCAAAAAACTAAACTCTAAACTCCACCGTACAAAGAAAACCAAAGTGCACCTTTCGTTCTCTCAGTAGTTACTTCAACTTGACCTCAGGTTATGACAAAATCATTTTTTAAAAAAGCTGGAGAAATTAACACGATGTAAAAACAAACTACAAATAATGTCAGGCAGAATATCATCCATACTTTACATACATACAAAATTACATTTCATTTTTTTCTCTTTTAAGAATAGATTCTGTAAACACTGCTTCAGGTCCTTCAGGTTTGGTTTACCCCCTTTTCTGCTACAATCTGTATGTTTTTCCATAGAAAATATAGTCCCGAGGCTCCTGTTCTGGCACTGCAGATGATTCTTCCCCCGTCCCCCATACTCCCCAACCTTCGCAACATTAATACAATTTTTTCTATTTTCTACCTATTTCACAGCAAAACCAAATATAGTGAGAAAAAATATAAGTATTGAGTGGAAGCTCTAGTGCGTTGATGTTGTCATGTGGGTGTTTTAAAAACGTGAAGATACTCTGACCCACATAAACCCAGTCTTTATAAAAAGGGGAAGGACAAGAAATAAGATACTAGAGAAGGGGGGCATGGGGTGTTAGCTGAGGACAGTTGACAAGGCTAGGTTTTGAATATAGATAAGGCATAGCATGGGCAGAGGTTGGGGAGGTTTGAATTAGGAGTCAACATGTCAGGCAGACTGTTAGCCTTTCCAGTACATTTTCAAAAAAAAAAAGGGGGTCAGAGGGTAGCATTAGGCAAGGACGTTTCTGTAAGGTAGTGAAAGACTTTAGATGTGATTTAGAGGCCTTGGAGGAACTCCTTGAGCTGCCTGACGAGCTCCGTGTCTACAGTTTCCATCAGGGATCCAAAGCCCTGGTCCCCCATCAGGGCTTGCTGCGCCTTCAGCTTTTCATAGACAAACTGCTGGAGAGAAACGCTGTGCACCGGATCCTCCAGGGCCAACTGCAGGAGGACAAAGAAAATGGAGAGCGGAAATATTAGTGATCCCACCTGCGAAAGGGTCTGTTAGGCAGCGCTTTGGAAGAAAACAAAAACACCAGCGAACCAACTGTTCATGTTTGTGATGTAGGTCTAACAGTTCCCATACATTAATTTCAGAGGCTGTACAAGATACATTAAGTAAATTTCCAATTTTGCACTGAAACTAAATAAACAAATGAAGCGAAGATCACAGACTGGTACAAATTTGGATCTGGATTTTTGATTTTTTCCCGCTCTGAAGGACAACTACACATTTCCTTTTTATGACACAGGATTATTGGTATTGCACACTATAAACAGTGGAGAGGTACCAAGCAATATATACAAAGCATGTGAGAGGAACAAAATAGGATGAAACACAAAAAATTCATGACCATAGAGAGGTACTCCACCTAGAGAATAAGAAAAGCGTATCTTAATTAGAAAAGAGAGTAATCTTTAATTCACTTAAAGAAAGACTATCAACATAATCCATAAAATGAGCTGCCTGACAAAAAAGGCAAATCCACTAATTACTCTTAATTTCATTAATGCCTGCTATGTGTGGCAATTTATCGTCTGTGTGTAAAGGACTTTACATTGGAAATGCACTGTGGACTGTTTTTGTGGACTGTTTTTAAATGAC
>VUQR01010406.1:21818-38269 GCA_015108515.1 Hemichromis elongatus | reverse complement strand
CACAAAAAGGGAGGAAAACACAACAGAAACCTGCTACATGTGGCAACTCTGACATATACAACTAACAGAAAACTTACACAAGAGAAAATAATTCAGTATTCACAGTGACTGTCATTCATCATAAACTGAAGAAAGCGCTGGAAAAATAGTAATTGACAACGGAGTAAAAAAACAAACAAACAAAAAACACACACAAAACAAGCAAAGAAGACTTGAATGGCGGACTACAGCTAACACATTTCTGTCGACCTCCACACCGTCATTTATTTTCTGTGAAGTGAAGCAGAGGCAAACAAAACAGATGGCAGAAGCCTGAAAGCCGGGACTCGGCCTGCAAATAAATTAGAGAGGTATATAAGTTCTGTTAACACCACTGAACAAACAAAACTTCCACGCATGCAGTCAAGTTTTTTAAGATTACATTTCGTGCACGTCTTATAAAATTTAAAAAGGCAATTTTAGTCACCCTTATATATTTTATTAATCAGTATGGGTACCTTCATATATTACCGTGTGTAATATTTTGGCTCTCTTTTTTGCTATGATTTCCCCACAGATTAATTAATTATCATTGTTGCTTCGAAGCAGGTGAGTATCTTGAATTTCAAAAAACTCTTTGTGATCTCTTTTATCACCAAGCACAAACTTGACATTTTGGCGAGCGTGTTCACTCTTAATCACATCGGCCCACAACTGAAAAACAACTCTGGGTCCTTAGAGAAGCACAATATTGCAGTGGCAAATCTTAGTCTCTAGCCAATCACTGGAAACAATACTTGCCATACTAATTTGTTTTTTGTCATTACAATTGTATCAAACTAGTAAAGAGTGGATGTTGTAGAGTGGCTTAATGAAAAAGCTTTCATCTCTGTATACCACAACATCTTTAAGGTATTTTTTTTTTTTCCATGTATGGGTGTGTGTGTCTGGAGCAACATATCATGGCATTTGAATACATTTTTAATCACTATGGTCCTCTTAAGCATCTACTATAATCAAACTAGGGAAAACATTAACACAATTCTTTATATGTCTCAGTAAATATCAGATTAGTTCGGCTTAAACAAGAATAGAAGCAATTACGTCTGTAAGTAGAAATTACAATATTTCAGCAACATCAGGACTGCACACTTCATATATACTAAATGAAAAAATGGTGTGAATGAAAGTTTGCTGGAGTAGTGTAAATTACTAGTTAATTTTATATTTATTATTAAATTATTATTATTAATAAAGACAAAGGAAACATTGATAAGGAGATAGAATAAAGAAAATAAACAGGATTAACACTTGCCAAGCTACTTCACTGCTCATGAACCCAAGTATATAATCAGCCAATCACATGGCAGTGACCTTATGGATTTATGTAGATATGGTCTTGATTGTATGGTTGAAGTTCAAACCAAGCAACAGAATGTGGAAGAAAGGTGACTTAAGTGACCTTGTATGGTTATTGGTTCCAAACAACCTGGTGTGAGTATTTTGGAAACTGCTAATCAACTAGATTTATAATAACCACTTGTTACAATCAAGCTAGGGAGAAGAACAACTTTGAACCCACAAAAAATTGACCCTTGAAGCAGATCAGCTACAGCAACAGAAGACCACACGAGGTGACACTTAAGCTCCTAAACGGGAGGAACGGGAAACTGAGGCTAAAATTTGCACAGGCTCACCGAAATTGAAAAACAGAAGATGTCTCGTATGAACAGACAAAGAGAGATACCGAGAAACCCTTTGCCTACTTCCAGCACAAAGAGAAAGTAACATAAGATACATGAGCAGGAAAATAGTCAATTTCTGCTGTAGCAGAAATTTGGTGTAAACAACATGAAATCATGGACCCTTCCTGCCTGGTATCAGCAGTTCACGCTGTTGCAGGTGGTGTTATAGTGGGGTGGGGTATTTTCCTGGAACACTTTGGACCCCTTTCAACCAAGTGAACATTGTTAAAATGCCATAACTAACCTCAGTTATGCTGCGATCATCATCTCTTTATAACTGCAGTGTATCCATCTGCTGATGGTTGCTTCAAGCACGATAACACACCCTGTGACAAGACTCCTCTTAAACTGGTTTCACAATTAGTTCATTTTACTCAAATGGCCTCCACAGTCACTATGTCTCCCATCCAGTAAGGCACATTTGGGCTTTGTTGAAACAGTAAATCAAATTGTGGATGCGCAGGAAGAGCACCTTGCTGAATATGTCCCACAAAAAATCAAAGCAGTTCTTAAGGGAAATGGGAGGCCAACCTGGTAATAGTGAAGTGTACCTGATAAAGTAAAAGTTTCTGTACCCCAAAAAACAGTTCTGAGATCGAGCAATGTACTGGATTTAGGACATGCTTCGTTGAGACTGTGCATATAGCAACACTTGTCAAAAGTAGTTTACAATGTTGCCACTATCAACATAAACAGTATGATCCATTGTCAACACAGGGGAAAAACAAGGGCAGAGATGAGAAGACAAGAGTAGAAGAAAAAAAAAGATTTGATTGGTTAAAAGGAACGAAATGTGATAAGGGATCAAGGAGATAAATGTGACAAAAGAGGGAAAGAATCGTCATGCATAGGAATTAAGTACCAGGAACTGGCTAAGTAATGTGGTTCAGAGAACCCCATAAAGGCAGTGAGTGATAAAAACAAGATGACGTGGGATGTAGGAGTGGGCAATCACAGCTCTACCTCATTGTTCAGGACAGAGAAAAGAGATGAGTGGGAAACATGAGAGAGTTGAAGAGAGACAGCTGAAATGACAGGGGCTGTAAAAGCCCTCCTCTCTAAAGTAATCCTGAGACTACTGTTGTCTTTCTCCAAAGCAAACAGTTCTCAGTTATTTCTATAAAAACATCGGTGTTATTTAAAATTGGCCTAAGAGGGACTTTAAACACACCTAATTCATACAACATCATGTGTACCAGTGACCAAGATCCTTAAAGCTCTCTGAATGACAGGCCCACACAAAGACAAATACCATGGTATTAGTACAGTGATTGGAAATAGTGGTTTGGGGACTGGGATTAACAAGCACATATTGCACAGAGATGATAATCTCACAGACTTCATAACAATAAGCCTTTTTTTTAAATCCTGAACTTTTAATCTCTCAGACCTGTTTCTCCTATTTCCACTCCTCTTACAGTTTACTACAACAGGCTACTCTATTCAGTTGAAAAACACATTTGTACTGTAGCAGAGGATATGAAAGGAAACTAAGTCAGGCAGACAAATGCTAACTGGAGTTAATGATGCAATAACCTGTACTTTTCCAGCTTTTATCTCACATCCCGTGGTGCCTCATGTCTAACTGCAAACACACAAATACTCAGCGAGAGTGCGAGTGTGTGAGCACATACACAGACTTCTGTGTGATGTAATGAGCTGTGGGTCTGCATGATGTATTGAAGTGTAAACTAAGAACTGTATTGTGTAAGGCGATGCTGACAGCACCGGGCTTAGTGGATTACACTGCGGGCAAATGTTAATTTCATCAGCTAATTTATGACACATCATCCGCAGCCCAGCCAGCTCGTCGCCTTTAGAATCTCTAACTAGACTTGTAAGCTGCTCTCAAGTGGTCAAATTTGACTCAGACATCATGCTGTTTAAGAGAAGCAAGTGTCAACTCAGGTTTTAATGGCATTGCGCTTATATAAGACCAGAATTTCTGAGTGAAATTATTTTTTATGTCACTAAAGATAAAAATATTGGAAACATGTACCAATGATTAAAAACATGGGTTCCTATTGTGCTCATAGTAGATTATTGTGTCTCATAAACATATACCTAACATAACATATAACAGAAATTTAAAAAAAACAAAAAAAAAACTTATATTCTCTTATTTTGTCTGCATGTACATTTTTTGCCATGCATTATCAGTGTTTAACACCTAAAAGAAAAATAACGCATTATTTATTTGGTTCAAAGTGAGTTATCCGTTACACTACTACTACATGTGCTGGACGTTTGCACTACTCTAAGAGATGCGCTGTCACACACTTAGATTGATGAATCCACCTTTAAAAGTAACATTTTCACACACATCAGCAAAAAGCAGTTTCCTAATGACATACGGAGATCTTTGCACTTCCTGCTCTTTCATGTAAAAATCAAGCTTTAAAGATTTGTAGATATTTTGCCATTTCTATACAGCCTTCTGTGTTAATCGAAGTTCGGTGAATTTTGTGCAATCTTCCATAAAAAGCCACAAAGAAACAAAACAAAACAAACATGCATGCCTTTGAATATAGAGATCATTTAACTCATGCACTGCAAGTGACAAATATTTGATTAACATTTGCATTTTGAGTGCTGAATTTAGGAGAAGTAATACGTTAGACAAATGTAAAGTGATTACATTAATGTGCTTCCCCAAACACTGAGGATTAAATGCATTTTTCATAAGCAACATTATTTCGTTATTTGTCTCTTGGCAGGTAGTCCAAATCTGGTGTATAAACCTTAGCAAGGCAATTTCAAGTCATTCTGTTAATAAACAGAAGGGAAGACAAAAACAATCCCATCAGGTTACAAATACTGCATAATGAAGGTGATTGTGTAAACTGAAAGCATTTCTCATTTATGTCATTTGTTCAGTTGCGTGATGGGAGTAAACTATGTGAAATATGATTGGTTCAGGTCATTTGAGGCAAGGTTTCACTTTTGGAGTTCCACCCTGAGCAAGATGAAACGGCAAAGTAATTGGGGGCTCTGGATAAGTGTGAAAGAGATAAAGGCAAGAAAATGATAGAGTAAGAAGTGCAAGTGCAATAACCAAAAAAGAAAAAAAAATGGTTTTCCAACATAATAAGTATAGTAAAAACAACTACGAGGAAAACTGACCAAAAGGATGAACCGAAAGAAAAAAAAAGAAAAAGATCTGTATTAATATTACGTTAACTTGTGCACAAGCCAAAAACCCAACGAAAAAACAACATAAAAAGCAGGAAAGAAATATGAAACCAGTGAAATTTGAGGGGAAAAGAAAAAGAATAATGATGAGAGAAAAGGACAGAGGGAGAGTGACATGCTTCCTGCTGCAGCTCACTGATAAAGAAGCAATGGTCGCCATGCCACAGACACAGAAGAAGATAAATGAGAGCAGCATGAATAGAAGAGACAAATGAGACGTGAAGGAAGTGGAAAAGGTTTGGTAGATTGTCTAGTGAGAAGATATAGTGGAAAAAAGCAGAGGAGACAGAATGGAGAAGTAGGCGAGATACGCTCTGAAGAAAAAAAAAACTGTAATTATGACGATAATGATAATAATAATGATCCTAAGCGCCCACGGCAGCCCGCTTTTACCTCATGCAAAATACCCAATAAAAAAGCCTACACTTGGTCCATCTGTTCTGACATTACATAGAGAGGATGCCAAACACCTTGTTGCTCGCATCTTTTTTCTGCGACCAGTGTTGTCACATGAACAACTGTTTCAAGGCGGCACAGTTTCTCAAATCCATGCCAATGATATGTAATTTAGCCTCTACTCAATATTTGCTTGCAAGTTATTCATATACCTTTGTCCGGGAAATAAGCTAATCTGTGCCAACAGGCTGGAGAAGAATATCGCCTGAACACACCTGAGAGAGTTTGCAACATCGTTCATCGCGATCGTGTTACCCCACTTCTAGGTGTAAAGTGGCTTACCTAAACAGAACAGGGGACTGTTAATGTTATTGTATGCAGCTGTTCTTTAGTTGGAACAGAGTGGTTTTCACTGGAAAAAGGGCTTACAGTACTTTCAAGAGTTATGTACTATAAAAACCCAAGTACAACATTCAAGAGTTCCATATCTGACAGATAGGCCCACCCATAGATTCAATAAGGTGCTTTTCCACAGAGATTCTGACATGATGGCATCATACGCTTGTTGCAGATTTTTTAGTTGTACACTGATGACGAGAATCTCCCATTGCACCACATGTCAAAGATGCTCTGCTGGATTGAGATCTGGCAACTTTGTTGTTTGTGTGAGTACATCAAACTCATTGTGTTCAAGAAACCAGATTGAGAAGATGGCTACACTATGGTCCATAAAGGAATTCATGAGACACTCAACTGGCCCAAAAGTGTACCAACAAAATATTCCCTACACCATGAAATTACCAGCACCAGCCTGAACCATTGACAAGATAGTAAGGATCCATGCTTTTACAAGTACGCCTTTTACGCCAAGTTCAGAAACTACCATCCAAATGTTGCAGAAGAAATCAAATGATTTAGTGCTTTCCTGCTCATATAAAGCACTGTATGTAACAAGACACAAGTTTTTAACTCACTGTGTTCACATGCAACTTTTCTTACAATCATTAGTTGATCATTAATCTCTGGCTCTCTTCAATAGGCACTATTGAAGGCAAATTCAATTGAATTAAACTGAAAAGTCACATATGTTATATGCGAAATACATCCGTATGCATGTCTCTCTTTTTGCATTCATCAGTAGCTCTGGATGAACAGACCTAGCACTGGGCTTGTCTGTGCCAAACAATATGTGTCATAGTAGGCATACGGTACAAATAATGCTAACCACTCATAGTAAATAATTCACAACTCTGCAGTGTTAAAGCTTTAAGCCATACATTTTAATATCTGTGAAAAATATCTGCATACTGTATGTGAACTAATCCATACACATAAAAGTCCCCAATTTTTCATAGGCATAATTTTTTAATGTGCTGCACTAGATCTTTTCATGATATAGTCACTTAAAACCAGTGAGTGAGCTCTGGGAAAACACCATCAATCTGAATAGCAAATCCCTTTAAAAGACCAAAATCAAGATTAAAATCATAGCAAAATCAAAATGTGTCATAGACCTTCACTGCTGATAAGAGAAAGAAAAATGCTGCCATGAATGATGGTCCTTTAATACAAAAAGCATAGGCATTGTGGTTTGAGTAAATATCACTTAGAAAGTATGCTGCTTATAAGCACTAAAAAAAAAAAATCATGTAATAATGAAATCTTGAATTTGTTCTTTCATGGGGTTTTTTTATTACAGTAAAGGGCAGGATAATGGGGGGCTTTGCCCCAATGCGAGGCTCCACATTAGACTGAACTTAAGATTGATTATGAACATCAAAGAACAAGGGTAGCAAAGAATTGCTCCTATGCCAATAATTATCGAAGCATATACAGGAGTGTGGCTAATGGATATTATGCAGGAGAGGGAGTCTATATGTGTGCATGTTTTGTTGGCAGATCTATGCTGGCTTGGTGGGAATGGGCCTGCTGAATATCCGAGTCTGACACTAATCCTATTACCCCTACTCCAACTGCTGCAGATATCAGCTATTGACTGTTGTCCCCACATACACTGTCCCGATTAAAGGACACCTACATACTTACACACGCAAGTAAATATCTTAAGCTATTGGGTGGGGAAAATAAACATACATAGAACATGTAAATATGGACATGTTAATTCCACATTTTAAATGTGAAATATGTTACACAAAAATCTTCCTTCCACAGATAATCCAATTTGATGTGAATTTTTATAGAATAATTTTATCTTGACGATGACTAACACAAACTCATGTGCTGTTATGCACATTCAGCTCGATAGCAATTCACTTCTAATCTTAAAGGTCACCACAGGCTTTTTATGCTCTTAAAGCATAAAGATACAGTGGCTGGAGGGGAGGCTCTTAGGATCGGAGGACCCAGTCTTTGTGTTTGCAGTACCACATTTCCTCTTCCTTCCTGTGACAAACTCCAGTAAAATCTTTCTGGCTCACAAGTGCGTTTTAATGGATATAAAACACAAACATGTGCAGGAAATGTCTAACAGCTTTGCATAATTTTTGACAATTTCTTGTGTATCCAAGTACGTGAAATAATAATTTATAAATACATTTAGGTTGTCCAGAGCTAATGATCAGCTTAGCTCTCATTTACATCAGTAAGAAATTTAAGTGTGAGGAGAAAAAAAGATGTTGCTTGGTGATATAAAGTCAAGTCAGTATAATAATGGCTATAGCAATGACAGACATCCTGGTCTCATCAACCTTGCAGCTGAGCTTTCTTGTTGTTGCTTTTATTGCACCAACAACATTTTGTCTTGACTTGAATTAAAGAGTACTGACTGGACTTGCACCACCCGTCTCCCACAGCTCCGTTTAGAAGTGATCAGTACCTCGCTTTTAGTCAGTTGAGTAACATTAGTGTTTTGTGTTGCATGTAGACCCTTTCTCCCACCACTTACAATGACAAAGATTGATTTTTTGTAATTTTGCCTCTGTGTACCACCACAGAAGATTTTAAATCAAATAATCAAGAAGTGATTGAAGTGCAAATTTTCAACTTTAATTTAAGGTGGTTAACTGTTTAAGAACAGACCAACTTTAAAAAAAAAAAATTATAGTCCCCTCTCATTAGCCTTTTACTTCTACTGTGGCAGTGTACAGACAAATGTAACTGCTCAAAAATCCATGAACGGTTACTATGAAAACTCCAGACAATACAAATAGATTCTCTTCTACCACATCCAACAAATTCTCCTTTTCTTCAAAGTATCTACATTGCTTACAAAAAAACCCCCAAATATCAACATGTAAGGCCAATGCTATAATGCTATCCAAAGCACACAAACTATAGACTACTACAGACAGCAGCCTTCATGGAAAAGCATCAAAGCAAATGAGCACTTTACATTTAGTCGTCCAGTAAGCATTTACAATAATGTTTAATACCTAACATCAGAAACATGACTGAAGACATGTATCATTGAAATCTGAGTGTTGGGGGATTTTAACACTGATTGCTTGAGGAATGTTTCTGACCATTTAAAAAAGGTTTTCTACAGCCTTAATACATCTTAATCAGGGAGCCTGGCAGACCTAATCTAAAGAACCTCTCAGGCTCAACACATAATTTAATAATATAAATAATATGAATGTAGTTTCAATGAAGATAGTTGTTCTAAATGAAACAGGCATTCATCACACACAATACAGTTCATTTGAGGTTTATGTATATAATTCCATATATCAAGTCTGAGTCACATCAGAGGACTTTAGGGACTAAGGTAAGAACTCATTTTGGAAAAAACCTGAAAAATCAGATGACCCTTATCAGCAAGCACTTTGTAACAGTGGGAAGGAGAAACTCCTTTTTTAACAGGAAGAAACCTCCGGCACAACCAGGTTCAAGGAGGGACAGTCATCTGCTGTGACCGGTTGGGGGTTAGGGGACAGTGAAAAGATATTAAATGCTGCACTGGGGTCTAACATGACAAGCATAGAGATGGGTCCACCGTCAGAGGCCATAAGGTCATTGGTAATCTTCACTAGTGCTGTTTCAGTGAAATGCTAAATCCTGATTGAAACTTCTAAAATAGACCATTCCCCTGCAAATGATCAGTTAGCAGTTTAAAAAAGTTTTGAAATAGGAGGACGCCTGAAGATTGGTCTATAATGAGCAAAGACTGCTGGATCAAGTAACGTTTTTTTAAGCAGCGGTTTAATTGCAGCCACCTTAAAAGGCTGTGGTACCTACCCTGCTGACAGAGATACATCGATCATATTTAACATTTAAGCATTAATTAATGGTAAAACTTCTTTGAACAGTCTTGTAACGATGTGGTTCTAATAGACGTGTTGGCGATTTAAAGGAAGAAATTATTTAAGATAGTTTGCAAAGACTGACAGGAAAGAAAGGGTCAAAATAAATAGCAGCAGTTATTGAACTTCCTGTACATGTCTGCAGGAAGGCTGTGAAGTTTGTGACAATCCACAACAGCAGCTGTAATGGCAGAGAACTCATTTCTATAAGAAGTTAACTTGTTTTCATCTACTTTTTCTAATTACCAAGTAAAAATAGACCAAATAAATATTAAAGATCACATATTGTAAGTTGTATTAGCTTTACAAATGACTATTTCACTAGATGTGTTAAAATAAATTTTAAGCATTCACTAATAAAGACTAAAACAAACTATACAATAGCCAACACATCTAAATAATTTAATGTAGGAGAAGATTATTATGGAAAATTAAATCTGAGGTTTGGTTAATGGATGGTATTATTTGTAAAAACACTTAAAAAAAAAAAAAAGAAGTATAAAAACTGAGCTCTCACTGTAAGCAGTTCATTGCCTACAATTTTAAATGGATATAACAGTTAGGGACAACAAAATAAAGAAATGATTGTTTTTCTTTGTAAACTTCAGCAGCCCTCTCAAAGTATGTATTAGTTCATGCATGAACAGAAAAGCATGTTGGTGTGCATACTACAAGATCCAACTAGAAGCAGTATTGTGTACCCATGTAGTTTCACAAACAGCATGTGAACATTATATCATACCTTATAGGGTGAGGGTATAATTTTGGGAAATAACCATAATTTGACCACTCACCTCACCACTGCTAAACACCCGCCGCCTGACAGCAGCAGCTGACCACAGCAAAACATGATGCCCCGCCACATTGCAAAAACTAGCCAGAAGGGGCTGTAGGAATAAAACAAAGAGCCCAAGGCAATATAACTCAGCCTCCCAAGAGATCCCAAGCAAGACGAGTATCCACGGCACAGCAAGCACTGGAACGCCACCAATCCATGAAGACTCCAGCCCCTAAAACAAGTCCCTAAGACTTGTGCCAGGCATCAGACACTATTTTGTATTCATGCCTTAAAAGGCGAAGCTGTTTTGGTGGCATGATTGGGACCAACAGAGTTTCAATATTATGACGGCTGTGTGTACATTCAAACACCACCCAGGCAATCTAGTTAAGACATTAAAACAGAAATAGGACTCTCCTACTGTTTGCAGGCAAAAAAAAGAAAACAGATGAAGCCTTCTCTCTATGTAGGAATACAGTGAAATGATTTATAGGACATTTTCTCCTAAGGCCTTTGGCTTACTAATAGTCATGTTTCTAGCGCATCATTGCATCTTATAAGAAAGACATGAAAGGCATATCTCATTGCTTATCTGTAAGGCTCTCAGTGGGAAGCTGTGACTTGACATCACTGATACATTAGACTTGTGCTCAAAGCTATATGTCAATGAGCTCAGTCAAAGAAAAAAGTGCATGGAAACCCCTTGGTCCAATTATTACTAATAACTATGTCTCCAGTACCAGGACATACAAGCTGCACTGACAAAGTAGATTACTACAATAAAGAATATAAAAGAAACCAAGCGGCACCAGACGGAACACAGAGTTGAGAGATAAGCAGACTAACCACTGTAAAGAAAAAGAAAAAAACTAAAATAACAAACAATCAAACAAAGCAAAATAAAAACACCACATCCAAATCTCTACTTTTCTAAGTTTTCTAAGTTAGGGAATGACCTCTTGACTTTGAGAGTGTGTTATTCCTTGATTGCAGTAATTTCCTCACCTAGTGAGGCAGCACAAATGGCAATATAGTAATTAGTACTGTACTAAAGAGCTTAATGTAAGAGTTAGCAGTCTGTCATACAGGTAAAATGTGTAGGAGTTTATGTAGGCATATATATAGATATGCCTCATAATTTAAACCAATATTGTGTAACTTCCTCTTGGACTGCAACATAGCTCTAAACCATTTGGACACATGGAGGTAAAAATATTTCTAGCAGGACCAGAAAAACTTTAAGATTTCTTTTAATAAGCAAAAGGCCACAAATTAGAGGAATCTTTGAACCAGGGCTTTGAGTGATAAACTTGGTCAAACAGTGATATGCAACATCCTGTCTAAAATCTGGTGTGCCATCTGATAGACACTAAAAGACAAACTCCTGCATTCGTACGATCGCACTAAGAGTGGAAAGACGCAGTCAGCAACTTTTTCAGTTTTAAACTTTGTAAAATGTCATTAATTGAAGCGTACAGAAAACAAAAGCACCCAGACCAAAGTTGAGTATTTACAAAGAACCTTTTCTCTTAAGTAGTTGTAGGCATTTCACATGCATGCCAGATTCAAGAAAACAACAAATATTGTATGTATGTATGTATTACTATTATTCCCGCTGCCAAGGAGGTTATGGCAGCTTTTGCATGTGTGTGTTTCATCATTATGTTTGCAAACATGTTGGCTCAAAAAGTTTTGAATAAATTCTGATTAAACTATGTAGGGGTGTAGATTGGGGTCATATAAAATCTGGTCCTAAACTGACAAAAAGCCTTACAACTTAGAAACCATGATTCCACATAAGTGTGGTATTTATTGTGAACATAAAGTACAGTATAAAGATTTAAAATATGCCATATTTGATCTCTCTTTCAGGGTCAACTGATTAACCTGAAGGTCAAAGTGATATAATTCTGTACAGAGAACACAGCAAGGTTGCAAATATCACTTTGGCTCTCTATCCTCTTCATTGTCTTTTATCTTTAAAAAAAAGTATATGCTTCAAATTCTGGCATCATTTAGGAAGTGAAACTGGTAAATGTAAATGTATATAAATATTTGTAATACATAAGTAGGAATTTTATTTTGTTTATTTGATGATGTTTTTTAAAATAGTGTGGCCTTAAAGAACAGTTTGTCTTCATCATTGCATTTTGCTTGATGTCTGTATTACCCTGGACACACATTTAAGTGTAATATTGCATACATATGCCCACTGTCATTACCAAATCAATATTTGATGGTACTGCCAATTTAATACATAGTATGGACATTTACATACACACTAGATAATAATGCTCCAGTGATGACATAATATCAATTTTCTTCTCATGACAACATCACAGAGACAGTTTATTTATTATTGATCCTTATTATTATTATGCTATTAATTTTCCTAAGAGGATATCCTTTGTCAGTGATATTGAAGAACGTGTGGTTGGGCTTTAGGTGTTTTGCACTGATGATTCCCCATTTAAAAAAATAAAACTTTATCTGAGTTGTATGTGTGTCTCGGGGGCTTACCCAAATAGTGCCAAATCTCATGTCCTAAAACATACTGTGAAACATCATATGACAAATGTGAGTGCTTTTATTCATGAGAATTTAAAGGGGAAATGCTTAAAAAACAATAAGGCTAAGGGTGTTGCTTTGATCTCTAAAAGATAATGCAGCATATTTTGAAAGGACAATGTGTGCATTATACCTTGTTCAATTGCTACAGTGGCATAGTGCATTAAAAAAAAAGTATCAATTTCGACAGAAAGCTACAAGTGAGAGAGGGAAAGAGGGCAGCATGGCAAATTAGGAAAATAAATTTAGAGCAGTAAGATCATCAATTAAAATAATAAAAATAAGAATTAAAATTGTATATAAAAAAAATAAGAAAAAATAACTAAAAAGTCAGAGTTTATTTGCGTTAACATGGTGATTGGTAAGAAAAGTGAAATAGCTAGCACTGATTTACACTGTATTGTTCTCCTACCAAACATTCAAAATCAGTTTTCTTAGCACTGTAATGAGCCATTTGCAAAATGAATATGCTTTTCACCGGTAATTAAGACACATAATGATCAATTTTACAACTGAATTGTCAGAGCAAAGATCAATTATTCTCATTGTTTGAATGAGACTAATTAACTCCCAATAAATTCAGGGAGCTGACAGGTTTAAATATTCAACGTGCTTTTGGGTGCATCATCTGATTAGCAGAGCTGGAATGTAAAAACAAAAACAAAGACTGGCAGAGATGTCATAGGGCAAAATAATTCTAATGTTCCCTGTGGTGCATGCATAACATCATAATATCTGGCTTCTCTTTTTAAGAACACAGTCTTATTAAAATGTTAACATGGAATAGAGTCATCAGTATGCCAACACTAATGATAAATGTTAAGCCCTAGTCTAATAGGGATCTGAGAATCCTTTAAAGTCCTGAATATTATCACAGATGTAATTTATTCTGTCAGATTTGATCTCTGCCAAGGTTTAAAATGGGTGTATTTATGCTAGAAATGCACGAGGTCAGACCTCTTGATCCAATTAGAGTGATAGAAAAGCAATCAGTTCAACCCAAATATGAGTTATTTGGGATTGTTTATGCATCAGTTATAAGAAACATTACAGGTATCTAATGGATTAAAAAAATCTCATGTTTTTGCCTGAAAAATAAGTGGTACTAAACAGACAACACTGGAGGAAAATTTTGAACATTTTGCCACTAATTAGGTTAACTGGCGAAAGATCAGTAACAACATATATAAGGACAGTATCTTAAAAACAGTTTATCTCAGAAGTAAATGCAATGGTTCACAAATCTGAAAAAGAAGAAATTATATCTCAACACTGGAGGCTCATGATCTTCAGGCCCTGTGCCAGCTTAAAGAGCTAGATGAACATCTGACTTTCTATCAACACAGTTAAGAAGCCTGCACCTCTGATGGTATGGGGGCACATTAGAGCCAATGAAATTGGTTTTGGGACCATCAGTGATGAAGGGTGTATAAATAGTTTTAAAAGCAACATGTGGTCTGATCAAGATGTCTGTTTCAGGGAAGGCCCTGCATAATTCAGCAAGATCCTGCTAAACCACATACTGCATGGCTTTGTAGAAGAGTTTGGTACTGAACTAGCCTGTCTGCAGTCCAAACTGTGGAAACAATGGAAAACATCTGGCGACCATGAAATAAAAAAAATAAAAAAATGTGACAAAGAACATATAGGACTGCAGCTAGGAGCTGAAGCTGACCCAAAACAATTGGGCCTGTCCCAAATTTTTTGAGACATGTTGCATGCCAGCTAATTTTTTCTTAAATTTGAACAATTTATCAACTTAAACATTTAATGTTTTTAATGGTCTATTGTGAAAAAAAAAAAAAGTTTAATGGGATGTGCCAGATAACTGAATTCTGATCTGTTTACATTTTAGACATGGTGTCATCGTTTTTGAAATTGGGGTTGCATCGGTGTATTTACTTTAACTTACCAATAATAACTTTCTCTGGTCAACTTTCCAAACAGAACACAATGATAGCATTCCAAGTTGCCTTACAGACACAATGCAATATAATCCATTTCTTGATAAGCCTATTACCTTCTCTATATCTTTTGCCAATTAAAAAAAAAAAAAAAACTGCAAACATGCCAACTCCCACTACTCTCATGGACAATAAAGCTGGGTACCAACAGAGATGAAAACTAATTTTGATAACTCTGTATACCTTAAGCATTACAAAAGAAAATCTTTTTATCTTGTGCTACAAAATAACAGAGAGGTCTGTTATTCAACAAAACCAAATTATGCTGACACCGATGGTCTGCTTGAGAAAAGGAGCAATAATAAAGCAAGAATGACAAGTCTTCATTACTAACGCTTTGTGTGCCTCGGAGTGAATTGATAACACCCTGAAATTCATTTCCTATAAATGTATACCTCTGGAAGACCTTTGGAGGCAAGTTGATTGTTCTTTAAAATGAAATAATGAAAAAACCTTTAAATGACAAGATTCATTGGTAACTCATCAAAGCTTTAAATAATACTTTTGGTTCACTCTGAGAAATGAAACCCTATAATGTGAATTTTGAATGTACCAACTTTCTTGATTTACTGTCTTAAAAAGTCAAGCATGTTTAGTTTATTTTTTATTTAAGAAGCCAAATTAGTTATCTAATCTACACAAAATAAGAACACTTTCATAATAATAAATATTATCTAGAAAAAATGTTTTATATTCATTTTAAGTAATACCAACCAGAGTGCAACAATATGATAGGAATATTTTTTCCTTTCCTATGATTTTAAACCAAATTGGTTATTGGTTATTGGTTATTTTTGGAGTTTTTTTCTGCAAAAATGGTAATTGAAAAAAACAAAAACAATAAAGAAACCTGTATGCCAAACACATGCTGTCCCACACCTGAGTATGACAAATTGGCATTGGCTGAATCTGATGGTGTTTTTATTAAAGCGAAATCCTTTGTTTTGGTACAACGATGCAATGAATGCTTCTTCACTAAATACAATATATACAGTTTTATTTCTACTTATGAATGTAATTGCATTTGTGTAACAAGATTCAGGTAGAGCTGCAGCCAACTTCTGCTGGCCCAAGATTAATTGTAGCTTTGTCACTTTTCACATTCATAAAAAACAACTGTTCCAACTTTGAATATAATTGTTATCGTGCTATAATATTTACCAAACCCTTCCAATATACCAACTCCAGAAAAATGCAGTACTGAAGATCAACTCATTAGCCTAATAGCCTGGAACAAAAATCTCATCAGTTACACATCTTGAACAAATGCTATAAATGACTAAACCAAGCATTCTGTTCAAATAAATCGAAACTACATTAAACAAAACAGTTGCTGTACTCCTCAGTAAAGCACAATAAATGAGACTTAGAAAAAGAGGATATGTAGCTGGTGTGCACCTGGGATGCTGCAACGCAGCTGTCATATAATTACCCATAGTAAGTAATATGTGTAATGATATATGGAGTCCAATTCCAAAAGCTGATGTCCAACATCAAATCAAATGTGTTTATAATTGCAGAGACAATTTTTCCCACATTAAAAAAAAAAAAGGAAGGGGGGGTGGGG
>VUQR01010406.1:0-21798 GCA_015108515.1 Hemichromis elongatus | reverse complement strand
TGACGGATGCTCGTCTTCGACTGAAAACACATGCGCACAATGTCAGAGCAGAGACAGACGGTTCAAAAAGAGAGCTGGACCTGACATGAAAATAGGCAACAATCAATCAATCATTCAATGCAAACCACAAAAAAAAAAAAAAAAAAAAAAAAAAAAAAAAAAAAAAAAAAAATGGGGGGGGGGGGGGGGGGGTGGGGTGCTTCTGTTATAAATGGAGGGGGTAGAAATTTAAAGTAGAATGTGGAATGATTCAGGGGAACAGGTTTTTAGAGACTACTGACAGTGAACACACATTTTTTTTAAAACTTGGCCAACCTTTTCTTTTAGTAATGTTATGCATGTAGCATCCCAGATTCTTTAGTCTGTGCTTTCCCTAATACCACTCCTATTTAATTGCACTGTAACTGGGTCACAATTTTTGGCAAATCATATAGTCTGAAAAAACAAAAACAAAAAAAGGAAAAAATATGAATAAAGTAGCACACAGGGCACTTCCTTATGTCCCTTGTCCATTTCCTGAGGTCAGAGCCATTTTGGCAGCAGGAGAGGAAGCTACACAAATTATTGTTGCGGTTCATTAGTGTACACATTCTTTCCTTAGCAATTACTATTGATTTGCCCTTGAGAAAGGTACCTGCCTACAACACTCACTATTACAAATTGTACAAGGGTTGCTTATTTAGGCAGTCCATAAAGATGGAAATTAAACCTTGTGGTATTTTGCTATGTAAATAGGTATTGAATATTTTTTCCAGTTCTATGGTCCAAACACTACAATGGAGGCAAATTAAATTTTATTTTCATTTCTCAAAGTATTCAATCAAGTGTGACCTTCCTGGATCACTATTCAGTGACTAGGTTTGGAAAACAGCCAGCTCACTATACACCTATTTATTTCTGAAGATTTGTTTGCAACAGGGCAGACGTATTTCTTTACTTTTATGTTGTAGTTCAATCAGTAATTGGCATTTAGTCACATGAATGCAGCACAATAACCTTTCCTGGTGTTGTGCACATACATTAGCGTAGTGTAGTTTGAGAAAGCGTGAGAGAGAAAGAGGGCTCAAGTGTGTGTGTGCCCCCATAACACAACAAACAGAACCCATGTCATTAGTACCCATTGGACAGAGTCTTTGATGTTGCCTATCCTTCTTGTTGTACTGACCTTGTAGATGTAGCACAGGAATCAAATAATGCATTATGAACAGAAGCCAAAACACAGCAGCAGTTACCTTAGCCTAGTTGTCTGGAATACGCATTTCATGGACGAACATGCAAGTCCAAGGTTGCATCAGTAAGAGTCGATCTCAATGAAATTGAACTTGGTTGTGTTTTGCAACTGATCCCAGTTTCCAAAGTGACAGATCCACTGTGTGAGTTATTATCCAGATAGGGTTGGTAACAACTATGGATTTTTTTCCTGGCTCATCAGGATTCGTTAACATATAGAAAAATGGCCAGCACACCACTGATAAATGCTAGATAATGCAAGATATTTAGGCTTGGTAAACATATTGGCCCCCTGACAAAATGAGAGAGACTAAAACAATTTTTAATATTTCTCTAGGTTTTCAGTGATAAACTTTTTAAATTTTTATATGCATTAAAAAATTATAAATCAGTAAATAATTTATACTTTCGATCTAAATAACACAACAGGTTTTTGTTCACTTTGTCAGAACAGGTAATAATTTGGGCCTTCCTCAACTAATTGGCAAGTTATACATTAGGGATGTGTAGAGTCAGTAGGAGATGAAGAGATGGAAAGACTTGTTGTTATGGTCTGGTGTATATGAAAAAAAGGAGGAGGAAGTCAGAATACAAGTGTGTAAATGAGAGGAAGATAGGTGGAAAGGTGAACAAGCAAGGAGTAGAGATAAGTGAAGACTGATGAGTTTAAATACCCGGAGTCAACCACCAAAACAATGAACAGTGTATAAGAGGGATGAAGAAGAGAGTGTGGAGTGGGTGGACACACCTGTCAGGGGCGATTTGTGACAGAAAGATAGCAACCAGAGTGAAAGAGAATGTTTGCGAGGCAGCGTTGAGATCTGCTATGATATATAGTTGGAGACAGTGGATGTAGCAAAAAACAAGGAGGCCAAGCTAGAGGTGGAGATGCTAAGATTTTTTGTTCAGAGTGACCAGAATGGACAAGATTAGAAGTGAGTATAATCAGAAAGACAGCTCAGGAGCAGTTTGGAGACGGGGGTTAGAGAGCCAACGCTGAGATGTTTTGGACATGTGCAGAAAAGAGATATATTGGACTAAGGATGTTCAATACAGAGCTGCCAGGCAGCAGGAAAACAAGAAAACTTTAGAGGACGACATGCAGAGGGTGGATGTGACAAGAGCATACAGGGGATAGGGTAAGATGGAGGCAGATGATCCACTGTGGCAATCCCTAAAGGGATCAGCTTACAACAACTGAATCAATGATGACAGTAATTTTCTATTCTCACTTTATTCTCCCATTGATCAGGACTGTGAATCTGTGCTTGGAAGCAGCCTTATGTAATTTGAGAAGACAAAACAAAACAAATACCTGCAGGCAGATGTTAAATGGCTAACTATACTATAAGGTATAAAGACACATAAATGCAAAAACAATGGAGAGGAAACACCAGCAAAAAATAACACAAAGATGAGATAACTATATATAACTATAATATTCTTTAACGTATTCACTCAATTTTATATTTAATCTTTAGCATTTCCACAATAGCATATTCATTAAATTATTCCTTTTAAGAGACACTGGTGGCATTTCCCTTGGTTCGTTAATAATCATCACCAAGCTTAAGTACTGCAACTTTCACTTTCCATAATGGGCTAACAGGGGCTGGTGTGAAATCAAGGGTCCCCTGCACTGACAGCAATCAGTCCAATCGAGACGCTTCATGATTGTGATTTGCTTCAATGAAGAATGAGGGACCCCTATAAATAACAAAAATTACAATTTGACTGGTGCTGTCATTTACTTCTGTATGATCCAGTTTGAATTTTAATCTCACACTCCATGGGAGATGGATTTAGGCGTAGGAGTCCAAGTCAGAAGTCCAATTTTGATTCCCACTCTGCCCCTGTGAGGTGGCTACTTTTAAGTTAGACCACATTGCTGCAAGTCTCTTTTACAGGCACTTTGAAAATGAAGAAAATGAAGAGATTTCTATTCCTCCATATAAAAAGGTAATGACTCAAACATGCTTGGACATAAGCTCAAAAGTCCAAGGAAAAGAAAAAAGAAAAGAATGTTTTTGTATAAAGAAAATACATCTGCTTAAAGAATTACTTAATCTCCTTTCTTGATAACTAAAATACAGGACTCAGCAAAAATCCTAAGCCAACTTTCATCTCTTTATATTTTGTTTTCAAAGTCAGACTTTTTTGGCTTCTTTTTCAATCATTTTCAATTTAGTTCTTGTACCGTACCATTTTCATAGAAATATTTTTTTTCTTTATTTTTTACTGTGATCACCCAGATGATCACAATAACACTGTTTTTGAATCATTCAAGCACACAAAGGCACCCAACTCAATGGATAAACCAGTGTGGTGTCTAAACAACTTTAAATTGTATCACTATCCTCAACAAAAAAACAACAACACACATTTGTTCCCATTTCTGTAGATGAATCTATAAAAATGCTAAACACATGAATTTGACAGTCAAAAAATATTATTTTTTTTTACCAACAGAGTATTTCTCACATAGCTGTTGGCTGAAAACTTCTACTTTGACATGGTTTGCAGTGTGTACTTAAAAAAAATTAAGAAAACAGTACAAGTGGAGAATAAAAGAAGAAGTGGCAGGCCTAAAAAAACTATCCAAAAAAGAAACAAGATGATGAACAGAATGAAAAATCTAGCAAAACCCAACAAAGGAGAGTTCGGGCTGAGTTCAACAAATGTGTTCATACCAAATATCGACTTTCAAGCTCATTAGAATTGCTACAATAGAAATCTGCTTTTAACTTATAAACTCCATTTCAATAGTCCACATGTTTAAGCAACGGCAGAGCTGAGAAATGACGAACGGCTCAAGACTTTTTCGCTATACTGCAAAGACCACAAAGAGGTGATTCATGGTTCTAGAAAACGTGTCTGTGGTTTGCAATGGTCAGTGATAATATGGTTTCTAAATAATCTCTAACAAAACAGAACTTGTTCTGCATCATATATTTTCACTGACAGCCACTGGGATAAATCAACACTTGGTATATGGTATTGGAAAGCAAATTTTTCTGCATAGGTTTTCTATGCAAAATGTTCTTCCTCAATCAAATTTAAAAAAATTACTTTATTAAAAAAACATTTATTTCAAAAGTGAAAATTCTAAACTAAGGGCTAAATTAAAGAAAATATGACTATCTACATGCCTGCACAGGGTGGGAGGAGGAGGGATTCCACCTCTGTATCGGACTTCAGTTCCAATAAAACATGTATGGAGGTGTGTTGAGATCTATTTGGGCCTGCTTCACCTCCTCCACTACCTCAAGCTTCTTCATCCCTAGTGACGTGACATTTCATGTCTTAAGTGCCAGTATCCAGGGCTTCTGCCCGTACCTGCACGGCACTATTTACGCAGCACTGACCCGACCAGACCCCTATACTGCCCCAGTGATGCAGATGGCAGACATATGAAGTAGCTTCTGATGAAAGCTGAAAAAAATAAATGCACTCAGAAGTGGACCTGAAACATAATCAAGTCACATGGAGAGGGGGAGAAAGAGAGAGAGAGATAGAAATAGATAAATATGTATATAGATATATACATATATCTCACAAGATGTTTGAGTCCAGCAGAAATATACAGACATTTATGTGCAATTTTTTTAAATAATTTTTTTTATACAAGCTGCTAAAGAGAGAAGGTTGAAAAACCTCAAACATGTCACTAGTCTCCTTTCTCATCAACTTGTTCCTCACATAGAAAAGTCCATCATGCAGGCACTCCTGTTGCTTGCACACATGTATTCACACACGTCTCCAAGCACGCAAACCCACAAACATTAAACAGCAAAAAGAGGTGTGACTTTAAGTCTTCTCTCCTCTCTTCCCTGGAGCAAAAAGTCAGGGTCTGGGCTGAGGTGATAAGTGCCCTGGGATGCTGCCAAGCAAACAGCATGCACTCACATGCAGAGAAAAATAAAACAAGAATATAAATATAGCTGTATTTACTCATTCAAACACAAATAAAATCCAATTTGTACAAAAAAAATGTAATTTTGCCTAAGCACACATTTAGAGAACACCACTGACACCAGTAGTTAAACAATAGTGTGAATGAGTGAACCAATTTGCGAACTTTCACAGTATAACAAAGTGGTACAGGAAGCATCCTCAGAGAAAGCATGCTCATACATACATGAACCATTGCTTAATTGGTGTACATCTCCCACCTAGGGGCCACATATGGGTACTCACTGACATTCATGCTTATCTACAGACTTGCAGGAGGTTTTAAGCTTGCTGTGAACTGGTGTCTGACAACATAGTACATAAAGTGACCGTTTTCGCTGAATGGAATAAACCTTGCTCTTCTCTGCATGTACTGTATGAGTTCCAGATTGGAATCAATTATCACAAAAAACAGATGATTTTAAATTTGCAGGACAGAGAAAAACACTCTGATAAACAGAAAATTTAACTCAAAACAATAAGAAATAAATTCATTATTAGAGCTATTTGTCTATAATCCAATAATGAAAATGAAACAAGAGAAAAGCTGATTTAAAGATTTCAGAATTAGATCTGTACTGTGTATGAATTATGCATTTCACTAACCAGTTTCTTCCTCTTGTCCTGCTCAGTTGGTGGCTCCTCATCATCACTCAGCTTGGGCTCTTCAAAATGGCTCATCAGCATGCAGCTGCAAACACAATAATATTCAACTCAATATTAATAACCACAAATAAACCTACACAGTAGGAGACAATTTCAGAACAGGCAGCATGCATACACAGGCACTCCAAATGCTGAACCCTCTGGCACCCCTTTTTTTCCTGAATGCTATTCATATTGGTTCATCTGCATGCAGAGAGAATTACAAGTGAAACCTTTGAGCACAGTATAAAGTCTGTGTATGGTCTTTTATTTCCTTTGTCCTTACTTAAGCCTTATTGTGAGCAGAGATAAGGTAGGGAGGTTCTGAATGTCACACTTTGTGATACTGGTGCGTAGCTACTCATAACTCGTGATCAGAAATTTTAACTCTATTCCACCTAAACTAATGACATTCAAAGTGACAAAAATTAATTAACTTGCATTTCTGAGTAGACAAAAATGCAGACTAGTAAATGGTAACTCTTTTGGGCATGTCATTAAAGAAGCTACAGTCAACATCTTGTACTGTTAACACTGAAAAACAGTAGCATGCCAAATTGACTTGGCAAACGGTATGCTATTTTACTGAATTTCATTCATGGCCGTAAGGACTTCTCATTTCACACTATGCAAGAACAATTCTAAACCACTTACTAAAACACAAGTCTGTTCGTTTGAAAGTTTCCGTAATTCCAAAATAAAGGAGGGAAGATTATATTACTCACTGTTTTCTGTCTCAGTTGACTGCATTTGTAAACAGCAAACAATGCTCAGATGAATATGTGCATCTACAAGTATATTACTGCTCGTGTCACGCTCAACAGGGACCCAAAGCGCTTCTACATATCACTGGCAAACAAACACATACAGTAAACTTTGCTCCCAGCGTTTCAGTTCATTTCACACCATTACATCTTAGTATGGTGCTGAGCATCTTTCACAGCAGTGAATAGGTGTCAGTGTTTGGTAAACATCTGCTGAGAAAGAGAACAAAAATATTGAAATATGCAGAGGAGGATAGAGGAGTATAAGGAGCGCTGTACTCAGTAACCTTTCCCATAGTGAGAAAGAGATGGTAACTCAGACACGGGCATTACAGTGAGGTTTTATCAAGGTGCAAAAAAATTAAGTCAATCACTCATTTGCTTTCCCTGTAGTGAGCCACTGCCCCCATGAAATTAATTTTTATCTCAAAAAATTTCTTCTGAGGTTTGCATTTGATAAATTCCAACTTCAGCATTGCATCTGCATGTGTAGTGCTTCGAGCACTTTTGCCCGTCTTCATTCATTATGCATGTTTTGTCAAAATTACAAACTCCATTCATTTGTGAAAAAAAAATGATGGGAAGGGTTGGACTGTATAATTTACAAGTTTATAGGCACTGTTTTTTTTCTGCTCTCAAATTAGAAAGGAAAGAAAATATGAATACTTACTCTTTGAAAGTGCCCGTTTCAGGATCTTCTGTCATTACATCATGTAATGCCTCAACACAAATGTTGATGATGCCACAGAACTTGTCCTGAATCACGCTGATAACACAGAGAACAGAGCTTCATTACACACGCTGATCTCAGCGTCACTTTTGACATCATCAGTACGTTCTTACTGAAAAAAAATGGGAGAGTGTTGACTTTTACTTTATTAGTTCATGTAAATTTTGAGTTCCTCTCTTTGTCACACACACAGTTTTCTGAAAGAACCAATATTTTTCACCTTACATGCGTTACTATGAATTTTGCCCATATGAAATTTTATCTTACAATGACAACTAGCCCAGTTGCTACTTCTAGATTGGACTATATTAATTTCTTACACATAAACACACACACACCGAAACTTAAAGTATGAGAAGTCTTATTTGAAATGTGCTGTCTTCCTCTATCCTGTATGTCTCATCCATTTATTGGTTCACTGTTATCGCTCATATCACTATGTCTGTAGTTCTACATTA
The DNA here is from genome assembly GCA_015108515.1 of Hemichromis elongatus. Taxonomy (NCBI): domain Eukaryota; kingdom Metazoa; phylum Chordata; class Actinopteri; order Cichliformes; family Cichlidae; genus Hemichromis; species Hemichromis elongatus. Next base: position 14,020 of record VUQR01010406.1, on the reverse strand, counting down.
AAGAAAGATAAAGAGCTGCTAGTTGAACTACTCCCTGATCCTAAAACCAGGAATAAATCTCCAGAGTTTAAAGCCCACTACATATAAAGCATTTAGAGACCAATCATATCTGAAAGACAATACGTGTACTATATTATTCCAACAGACCATTTTCATCTCATGAGTTCACACTTGGTTGTAGTTCCTTAGTTTCCAAAAGAACAATTCGCTATCACGTTCCCAAGACATTGTAAGGTTAGGCTTAAACTCTCATGCACTATTTCATTTAACAAGGTTTGCTGAAACACCCTCCCCTTGACTCACTTCCCTCTAAATGCACTCATGAGCCATTATTGCTTCAACTCATTAACTGTGTCTTCTCTTACAGTTTGTGTTTTTTCCACTCTGTTGTCATTTGTCACCTGCCATTCTGCAGGTACATCTGACTGCAAAGCTGTTTTTCCCAATCCTCACTTACCAGCCCGGCCAACCTGTCAACAGCCTGTCGTATGGTTTCTCCTACTTCTATACTTTTCACTTTAAAATCACCCCAGCTGGTTGTAACAAACCAGAGTCCTCCCAGAGCCTGGTTCTCTTGGAGCTTTACTTCTGTTAAAAGGGAATGATTACCCTTGACGTTTACAAAGTGTTTACTTAAGGAGTATTGTCTTATTTATATCTGTAATACTGTTAGGTCTTGACCCTTCTATCTAGAGTGCACTGAGATGAGTGACTGGCAATTTGGGCTACATAAATAAAACTGACATCAACAACCTTTAAAAATGAGTTTATAAAACCCACCACACAAGCTTGGAGACATGCAACAATCACTGGTGAACTATTTGAGAGAGTCTCAATGGTTGGTGGTAGTGGATAGAATAGTTTTTTTTTTTTCTCCTCTACATCAACAAGAATGAGAAAACAGGGAAGGAAGTGTTAGTATGAGTGAGTATGTGCACTGATACATCAACTGTTCCTTCTTCTGTCAGTTCATATTCTTGGCCAGGTAGACCCCAGGCAGTGCTACATAAAGTTCACTAAGCATTAGGACCAACCATAACCTGGAAAATCAGAATGAAAGATGGTTCTGGAAAAAACACAGAAGAAGCAAGTATACACAGATGTGTCCCTTATTTTTTAAAGTGTGGAAATTTTACACATGCTACTAAATCAGTGCTAAATAATCTGAAATGTTCTCAATGACCTAGTCACTCTAATATTAATTAGGAAATAAAGATTACCGGCCTGATGGTTTAAGCACCTCTCTCTATCACACACGCACACACAAAATTGTATCTAGCTCTACAGTTAATCCTTTTGTTTAGTAAAATATACCTACCAATACCCTGGTAGGATAAAAAATAAAATCACTATACAAAAGTGCCCCTGGTTATGAATAATGGTCTTAAATTGGTGGCCATAGCAACAACTGGAAATAGGCTTTGCATTTGAGATAATTTAAACATGTCTGTCAATTCTAATTCTATCAACCAAAAACAACTCCCCAGTGAAAAACTAATAGCTGATGAGTGCTGCTGCTCAGTGCCTGTCATTTAAATCACAGTTTAGTGAAAAACTTCACAGTGATTGCATGAGATCTTTGAGAAGTAGTGACTACTCTGTCACAGTAAATCGAATTGGTCACATATAATCACCAGCCACTTTATTAGGTATCCTTTGCTAGTGCTAGTTATTAGGGTGCTATAAACATTACTCAGAGATTTTGGGCCAAAGATACATGACAGAATCAGAGAGTTGTTGGCTGCCTATCCGTGATACAAATCGCCTGTTATACCACTTCCCATTGAAATCTCATGATAGTGAACTTAGTCATATTATAGTCATTAAATAAGTTCTGAGTTTTCCAAGAAAACACCCCCCGAACCATAACATTACCACTAGCAGCTTGTTCAAACATGGCAGTACAGAACCAGGTTTTCAAATTCTGACCCTCCCATCTGAATGTCACAGTAGAAACGCAAACTCATCAGACCAGGCAACTTGTCTGGTCTGATATGGAGAGAAATTTGCCTCAAAGACGTTGCAAATGCATACGATACAGATTTGGATTTGGATTGAAGCAGTTGCTCGTGAGTACTAAAAACTTTACACAGGTGGATCATATCGTATGCATTTGCAACACTTATGAAGCAAATTTCTCTCCAAAGATTGGCCAATTAAGGCCTGCTCCAAAAGTAAATCTCTCCAAGCTTTTATATGAAAGTGTTCCACTTTACACCTGGGGGGAAAAAAAATATGTTGACAGTTTGATAGAAAAAATAAACAAAAAAAACAAAAACAAAAAAAAAGACTTCCTGCAGATATATACATGTATCATTACAATTATCCTTCTGTCAGTACGGCACAGAACATTTTTAGGTTCAGTTTAAGAGGGCTGGTACTCTGTGTTTGTCAGCACATCCAGGTATTTATCTCATCATTATCATAGTGAGAGGTGTTATCCACAAAGTGTTTACTGTCGGGACAATAATCCACCAAAAGAAGAAGAGAGACATACACAAATATGTTTCATGCTTTGGCTAAAGAATGATGAATTACAGATTTAAGTAACATCGCTTACTATGGCTTGTGACAGCAAGTCTTAAAAAGAGAGATGGTAAGTCGTTTTATTTCTGACAATATATCCTCGCCCCCATGTGCATGTCTGAAAACCCAGCTGTATGCATTGGCCTGTATAAGGTGTGTATATCAGTATCCGCATTTGTGCTTCTCGGTTGACATATAATTGGCACCCAGAGTGTAAAGCAGGCACCCGTTAAGCTGTTGTGCTGTTCTGCATTTTATGGCTGCAAGGAGAACTATATACAGGATAATTTCACCACCTATATCCGTAATGATGAACAAGAGTCTACTAAATAATTTTCCAAGAACATCATTACTTTCACCCGGTTGTGCCCTAAAGTTAGCTATGCGGTTCAATCCACTTTTCATGGGCTTAAAGCAAAATTGGCACAGCAAAGAATATAAAAATGATGCTCACCTGTTGTCAGATGGCAGGAGGGAAAGCAGGGCCAGCGACGACAGCTTCCTCCTCTCAGGCTGAGTGATGTTGTCCATTCGGTCAACCCACATCTCTATAACATTGCCCAACAACTGGTCCATCTGATGAGTGGAGAAAAGGAGGAAGAGAAATAAGGAGGACAGAAAAAAAGGGTTAGTGAGTTAAAAAAAAAAGGGGAAAAAAAGGGGGGGAGCAGCAGCAATCTGTATAGAGATGTGTCTAAAATTATGCTTTTAGTGTTGTCTTTATAAAAAAAAACAACTATATTTTTGATTAAACTTTCTGCCTTGTCCTCTGTGGTAAAAACAAGCATGGCATGATGAAAGACAACTTAGAGAGGAACATCTCTGTAGTTATTTAGATTAACGCCGCAATCTCAGAACTAGGCACAATTAATTTCTTTGCACAGAGTTTCACATAGACGAGGGCAACATTTTAGGGCTTGAAAATGTTACCATTTGCAATTCCTTGGCTCATTACTTTCAGCCTCGTTCACACTGATTCCCTTTTAACAGGCACTTTGCATTTATGTCTCCCACAGACATTCATCGAGTCTGTGCTGAGGAGACAGAAATGAAGGGCAGACATCAAACCTCACCTCCTGGTTACACTCAGAAGCCATTTGACTTAGCAAAGATGAGAAAAAACTGGAGTTCTGGAGCAGGACACGACCCATGATGCCAAGGTAGGTGGACATCACCACGGGATATCTCTGTAGATCGCAGACACACAATCATGCATCCAGATGATGAAACATAACCACGCATAAATGGTTTTACATAAAACACGAGTCATTAAGCTTGATAAGAGGGAAAAGATGGACCCACTGACACAGCAGAATCCTGCAAATGGGTAACCTTTAACTGAGCTGACTTATCAATAATTGCCACTATACAGTCTTTGTAGAAATCATTTCAAGTGACAGAAAAGGACAAATTAGAAGAAGGGCCAAGACAATTAACACTTGAGAAAGAACTTACAAAAACCTTAAAAGACAAATTTATGGTTAAATATTTGAATAATAAAAACACATCTTTACAGGATCCTCCTTTTACACAGTCCCAGCATGGATTGGACTAAGATGTAAAGGTAAAACTCACCTCACCATCCACAATACCTCTGAAGACAGCTGGCAGCAGGGGCTGAAACATGTGGGCTCCCAGCATGGGGCTAACCTTTAAAGCTATCTCTACCACCTGCAGGGACACAGGGCGAGGAAGGATGAAGGGCGACCCTCAGAGGGTGGAGTAAGCAGAAGTAGCAAAGAGAAACTGACAGGAAAACCTCAGGAGGAAGCCAGAAAAGGAGCACAAAGGGTCAGCCACATAACAATGTAAAGGGACTTCTGTCATTATGGGAAAATCCTTCTTTTTATAGATGGTCCCAACTACAGTATAGATGCAGCAGTTTTATATCTTGTTTTACTCTACCAAGAAAACTAAATGCTTCTCTTTGTATTCATAATCAAAGACAGTGATGGCGCAGGTAAGAGGATCTAGAGTGAGCCGTTTGATATTCCTTATGTGACATTTCTCAAATCCTTTATTAGTAATGAAAAAGTCATGGCTCCTCTTGCATTATAATGGGGTGTCAGTTAATAAGCAGCACTGCTTGTGCAGTTGGTGAGAGTAAATGTTTATGTGTCTCCTTTTACTGGATAAAATGGTGCTTTCAGCGCGCCGGCTCTTCAGTGGCCACACAGGCACAACAACCTCTCACAGTGGCTGAACTTAAAAGGAATGAAAAATAAATCCAGACAATAAAAGAGAACGAGACACAATCAGCTGTGATTTTGGAAAAACACCATCTACATGACATGACTTTTTGTGAGAGGGTAGGAATGGGAGTACCTTAAGCACTTGCACCTGCCCTTCATTTGTGATGTCTTTCAGCAGGTCACAAAATGATTGACACAAGGATTCTGCGTAGTTCTGGGGAGGGAATAATCAGAGTAGATGGTTCAGTTCTGTAAAAACTTATTCAGATTATCATGCCAACATATATAATGCCAGGATATCAAGCCAATATAAGAGTCATGTGAAGTCTAAGTGTTCATTTTTTGTGTCTCACCTGCAGGAACTCTGTGGCAGACAAATACATGTAGCCAATAACAATGTGGAAGCAGGTACGCAGGTTCTCAGAGCTCAGCTCTGAAACAGAAATGTAAATGTTGCACTTTAAAAATTAGACAATAGGTAACTGGTGGAGCCTTGCATAACAAACAGAGGGCTTAAAAACATTGCGAGCATATGGTTTTTTTTTTTCTACAGTAAATAATCTGAGGTGGATAAGGCTGCTGAGTGAGACTCAATCCAGTTCAATTTTATTTATATAGCCTGTAAACTGTAAAACATGTAGTATTTCGTAGTAGAAATACTTAAATATAATGTTGGTTAGGAGGCTGCGATTCCTTCTCATTTTAAACTAAATCCTACCTTTCCTTTGATTCCATCAAAACACCTTAACCTGATGTGTTTACTTTTCAAAGTTTGTCTGCAAGAAAACTATAGTAAAGGGCCCACTATGACTGTGCCTGTTTGTAAAGGTGATATTTATGCTAATGGATGCAACATGTTTTCTGCAGCCAACTGTCAGACATAATAAAGTAATGAAGATAATGTATTCTGCCATCTGTTATCTTCTCAGGTACATTATGTATTCCAGGAGCAATTTAGTCAACACATCAGCCAAACATAGTATGATGCTATATTATGCTAAACACATGTAATGACAATTGATAATGAGTAGACAATTATTGAATATAACACAAAGGAGACACAGGTTAGTGCAAATTACGAATAAGGGAGGAGCAATATGGAGGGATGTCTAAAAAGTCTAAATAACTATTTTAATATGTCATTCTGTGTAGAATTGGTACTGGAAGAAAGCATTAAGAGAAAAGACAGGATATAAGAGTTTTACGAGAGCAAATGCATTTGTTTGGTCAGCCCAAGTCATTAAAAAAAAAAAAAAAAGTCAAGGCAACAGATTTCTTAATGGTGAATGAACAGGGGGATGTCGGTTCATTGAACATTGCGAGCATGGCAGGTCTGCAGACAAACGATAAATGGGTCCAAGCTTACTTACAGACTGCATTTAATCACATTTGCATTCCATTTGCATATTTTAACACATAATGGGTTTTAAGCATATTCTTATCAGTTAAAAATATATATTTTAGGGTAAAAATTTTGCTTACAATGTGAAGTAAATATATAGTTACCTTTAACCTAGTAAAAAACAGAAATAGTGTTGCTGGTATCCCAGATACTTCTCTAAATGACCACAAATGCTGGAAGCTTTCCTCTCCTTCAAATTCCATTACACAGTTATTTAGTAAAGGACACAAAAGAGTTTGTTTGATGGAAACCATTATTTTCATAGCCTAAAAGCGAGCAAAATCAATATCTCAAAAATAAATGTATTCAAATAGATTTAACTTGGACAGAAATTCTATTGTTGTGTCTAATTCATTTTATTCCCATCAAGGTAACCTGAAAGGAAAGTAAAACATGTGGGTGGCTAATCCATCTCTGTGCTGTCAGTGAAACCAGTGATTTTATTAAACATTACTCAATCAAATTCAAAAGAAAGTAATACCTCCTGTTTTCACAATACCTGCTCTGGCTGCAAATTATACTTTGTGCCAACAAGACAATTACTGCATAGACGCTTCTGTGCACAAATATACGGTAAATAGAATAGCCTGAGGACAAGTCTTTTTGTTGTGATTGCAAAAATAAAACTACTAAGTAGCCAACTATGTTTAAAGAATTGATGCAATTCATAAAGAAAAAAGAAAACACACAAAAGGTTGGCTATAGTATGAATAACTAATATATCTCTTTTATATGTATTCAAAATCTGCCTCAATTCACATTGCGTAACTGAAAACAGAAGTTGCCAAAAATTGGTTGATTTAAACTACTGGTGGGCTTTGACTGGTGGCAAAGCTCCCACAGCAAACCTCCAGTGAGAACCGATCAGCATCTACTATAACTGCTTTGAGCTGAGATTCTACCAGCAGGTCTCTAAAGGCCAAGTCTGGAACAAACATGTAAAGGGGCTTTTATGAGTGAGCTTAGCGTGAATACCCCAGGCGCAGTTTAAAAGCTATTTCAGTTCATATGACAGGGAAACTAGTGGAGTGTACTAAAAATGTGGCAACAAGGTTAATCTGGTTTGATATGTAACCTTGAAATGAAGGGCTCTGAGAGGAAAAACAAATTTTCTGAAGAGTGGTGAATGTTACATTAAGTATTTGTCTGTTATTCTACAATCCACCAGAGTAACTTTGAGGGCAAAAAAGGGTTGTTTCAAATCTTCCCCAAGAAAGTAAACAACAAACACGTGTGTGTTGTAGAAATTAATATTAAAGAAACAACTATTATTTGATATTCTGTTTGATCAAAGTTGGGGCTAGGCTTTATATTACTTTAGCTGGTTATTACTTGCATTTAATTTTTCTTCTTAAATGTGGACTTTCTGATAAGGTGGTGCCTCAAGTGTATACAACAGATCATTTATGCTTACCTAAAAAATTAGGTCAGGAATTTTATTTAAGGAAACTTAAACTATTTCATATATTTCTTACAGGTTTTTAAAATATTTACTGTTTAACTGAGTAAACTGTCTTTGAAGTGGGACTGTACAAGGTTCTAGCAGTAGATATGACCTCCAAGCAGACAGGAGCACCAAGCCGTGATCATGATCAGCAACAGGCATATTTTAGTTGCTGAAAAGAAATCATTACCATTGAAATAAAAATATGCATGTCACCAGAACAATTACAATATTAAAGGAGGAGAGAGACACCATGACATCACTGATTCATTTCAAGTTCCAAATTTTGATACAGCAATTTTTATTTTTTGGACCAGAAGTGATCATACTTGGATGAAATAAAATTAGAGAGTATTCTACCCTAATTAGATTGGTTGTTGAGCTTCATTGACAAACTGTACAAGTGAATTGGAGATATACAGATATTTGCTACTCAGTGCTAATTAGTAACAGACTAATTTCAGACATAAAAAAAAACAAACTTCTTGGGTGGTGTGTGCCAATGAGCAAACCTATATTAGTCAGTCAATTAAAAATGCCCCAAATTCCCCAACAGTACAAGGACAGTGGAGAGGTCTAACTAATTGACTATGCCATGGAGGTGCCACCTACAGTAGCAGGCACTGAAACAGTCATATTCATAACAGCATCCAGCCTACATTGTTCACATCATAGCAGCCGCAGCATCGATCCCTCTGCTGATCTCCTGCTCTCTTCTCCCCTCGCTCGTGAATAACACCCCAAGATACTTAAACTCCTCCCCTTGGGGCAAGAACTTATCCTTGACCTGGAGTGGGCTCTCGACCTTTTTCCGCCTGAGGACTGCGGCCTCAGATTTGGAGGTGCTGATTCTCATTCCCACCGCTTCACACTCGGCTGTGAACTGCTCCATTGCAAGCTTGAGGCGGTCACCCGATGAAGCTAACAGAACCACATTGTCTGCAGAGATGAGATTCTGAGACCACCCAAGGCGAAGCCTTCCGCTACTTGGCTACACCTAGAAATTCTGTCAATTAAAAATTATGAACAGAATCAGCGATAAAGGGCAGCATTTTTCAACACCCACCAGAAACAAGTCCGACTTATTGCCAGCTATGTGAAGGGCAAGGGCTGTATAAGGACTGAATGGCCCGTATCAATGGGTGCAATGAATGTCTTCTCCAAGTCCACAAGACACATGTAGACTGGTTGGGCAAACTCCCATGCTCCGTCGAGGATCATCGAGAAGGTATAGAGCTAGTCCAGTGCTCTACAAACAGGACAAAAACCACATTGTTCCTCCTGTATCCGAAAGTCTACGAATGGACAGACTCTTCTTTCCAGCACCCTGGCATAGACTTTGCTGGGGAGGATGAGGAGTGTATATATATATAGTTGGAGTACATCCTCCGGAACCTTTCTTGAATATAGGAACCACCACCCCACCCTGACAATCTACAGGTACCGGCCCTGATCGCCACGACACATTGTAGAGGCACTAAACAGTGCAGTTCCAATATAAACAAAGACTGTTCTTTTTTTCAGTGCTTGTGAAAACACTGTCACCCCCTTTATCACACTTCAGTGACACCATATGATTACACTCAAAAATGCTTAATCTTACCTGCAAGCACAGTTACACATGCTGCATTGTCTTTAATGCCAAAGGCAAAATAAGAGGTAGATAAATTCTTGTGACATCTCTCCAGTCCCTGTCCCTCTATAATGGAACCACCACAAACACTCATGCCATGTCAAACTGATAAGTTGTGTACATACTCTGGTAAAACCCTATGAAGAAGAGTTTTGTGTAGCTATCAATATATAAAGAGGGAAGGTACACAAATTAATATTAAAAGAAAAAATAAACAAAGAATGTAATTCTTATTCTGGGCAGCCCAGAGTACCGAGGCCTGGACTTGATAAGACTTTCATCATTCACATCCCTCACGATTGCAAATGAACCCAGGCCACCCCCAGTGTCCATGTATGAATACAAACAGCTTGACAAAATAACACTGCATCTTTCTGGTTATTGGAAGTAAATTCACTTCCATTTCCACACAGCATCCCCAGACAATTTCGGTGTGACACTAATACGGCAGGAACAAAAGGATGGAGGATTTAGTGTGACTCAGCTTCTACATATTGACTTCTTCTCTCCATCAACACAACAGCCTGATAAATGCTATTCTCTACCCTTGGTGTTCTCTCCTGGGTTCTCTGTTGTGACTGGTCCTACACTGAGATATGAAAAGTGCAATCGTGAAAGCACAATTATGATGGTCTGGAAATAAACACTCAGCTTCCAAAACAAGATCAACAAAAAAGTATGTGCAATTGATAATAACCAACTACACACAGTCTTCTATAATCCAATAAAATTATATTTATAACACTCAGTTTTATTTCAGATTTTATTCGAACAGTGTTAAAATAATTATAGTTCTCATTAATTGTGTTAGAATAGCTTCAATGTAAAATCTACATGCTTTAATATAACCATAACTGGAAAAAATTACAGCCTACAGTTATGAGGATCTTTTTGCTTTGTTTTATTAAAGTAGAGAAATTAAAAAACTGTGGCCCAGCCAGTTAACCTGTCAAATGATGGACAAATTATATACTGCTAAAAAAATTAAAGGAACACTTTGAAAACACATCAGATCTCAATGGGGGAGACATGCTGATATCTATACTGACATGGACTGGGTAATGTGTTAGGAATTCCACATTGTTTGATGAAAATGAAAATTAACAGCCTACAAGGTGAATTCAACGATACTTTTAAAATCAAAAGTAAAAAAAAAACAAAAAAAACAAAAGAAACAATGCGACAGGCTAGTCTATTTTACCAAATTTAAAGCAAACCAAATGGTTAGTCTCAATTGCAGACACTTTTATGTGGTTCTTTTGCAACTCAAAATGATATTCAGTCATTTGTGTGACCCCCACGTGCATTCTTGTCAGGGAATGGTCCTAATGAGATGATTTGTGGTGCCTTGGTGGATCTCTTCTCAGATCTGGACCAAGAGATCACTGTGCTCCTGGAAAGTCTGAGGTGCAACCTGGCAGCATCAGATGGACTAAAATATAACGCCACAAAATGATCTTATTGGATTTGTCGTGCAGCATGCGGAACCCAGAACCCCCTGCACCCCTGCATGGTCTGACAATGGCTCATTAGTTATTGGATTTCATTCCGATACCTAATGGAAGTCAGGGTGTCATTGTCTAGCCTGTAGAGGTCTGTGCATCCCTCCAAGGACTTGCCTTCCAAGATCATCACTGACCCATAACACTGGTCATGCTGAACAATGTTACAAGCAGCATAATGTTCTCCAAAGCTTCTCCAGAATTTTCCTGTCACATGTGCTCAGGGTGAAACTGTTCTCATCTGCTTAAACTGCAGCGTACCAGTGGTGGACCAGCCGATTCTGGTATTTTGTGGCAGTGTAGCTCCACAGGACCAGGCAGTGACCACCGGAGCCACTAGAGGATATGTGGCCCTCGGGCTGCCCTGAAGCTAGCACCACAGAAGGAACAATGGGCTGGAATGGAAAGACCATCTCTAAATCGAAAAGGGGGCCCTAAGGGTACATCTTTCGCCTTCTTACAATGCTGTGATTGCAGCCATTCCCCAACTCTCTGTGAATGGTACTCACGGTCATTGATCAGTGGTTGTTGATCAATGGTCGTGAGAATTTGCATAATTACGATGACGGAACTGACCTCCCGGCCCATTGTTCTTTCAGTGGTGCTAGTCTCAGTCATTATGCAAAGATACTGTTTATAAATGGGGAAACCTGCAGTCAGCTCAGACTGAAGAAGTCACTTGGCTGAGTGACGAAACGTTTCTCCCACTGAAAACGCAACGTCCAGATGAACAGAATCAACTTTTGGAGGAACATACTGATCATGCATCCTAAAGTTAGAAATCGTTTAATTTTCGTTTTGAGCAGTGTAGTTCTGATTTGGATGTAAAGACTGTGTGATCTGATCCAGTTTGATCAGAAGAGTTGTTTTTTTGTGTGTTTTTTTTAAGTGCATGACACTGATAAATGCTGTCACTGCGGCCTTGAGAAAAAAATGGGCCAACAGATAAAAAATACAGATGGTGGCCAGTGGTACTCCCAAGTCTTCTAGCAGGTGGATCTATGGTATCATAAGTGGCTTCAGGTGACTTCATTCTGGACTTATTATTTTAATATTTTCTCCTTCATTGCATAGAAATGCCCATGGAGAACATATTAGAAAAGCCTAAGGAATACAAATTAGTCTAAATCAGAATAGGCGGTTTTGCCAAACACTATAAACAATTTTAACAACAATTTTAACAAAGATGTGGGAAGGGAGGACACAATCGCCCTCTCCACACACACACGCCGTCATAATCAAATAGTCACAAAAACAGATGCTAAAGCACTGATTAAGCTTTAGTGAGTACATCCTTCATAGCCCTGGGCATATGCTGCAAAATCCGCTTCAGTTATCAACATTAGCTGGGAAATGAGACTCACATCTGACTGCAATAACAGTCCCTGAAGTACCTCTAATGGTTGCTAGGGATGATACTAAAACATGTGGTCATATTGCACAAGTCCACAATTTTCAGTTTTGCAATCTGTGATTAGGGTGAAAATGTTTACAAAGTAAGGAAAGTGAAGAGATAGCAAAAAAGCTGCGCCAAAATCTGCAATGAAGCGCAACAAGGATAGATAATGTTTGTTGGGCTCATTCTAGTCAGCCGGCTACACAAAGATGGAGATCAGTAAAGCCCTAGCCTAGGGGGTTTAACAGTCTTCAAATGCATAACACTTCACAGAAAAGTGACAAGTCATGATATCTCATGAATACAAAACCTAAAACGATAAATAAATAAATTAAAAAAATAACTTCCAAGTGTACAACCTCTGGAAAGAATTTTTAAAAAGTGTTATTTCATACAAACCCAAATCAAAAAAAGGACAGTGTGGAAAACAACAATTTAAAAAAGAAAGTAGTGATTTCCAAATTTACTTTGATTTGTATTTAATTGCAGACAATATGAACACAAAATATTTCATGTTTTGTCTGGTCAACTTCATTTCAACACATCCTTTCCTGTCATTCAGATCTGCAACACATTCCAAAAAAGGCTGGGACAGGAGCAATTTAGGGCTAGTAATCAGGTAAATTGGTTATTGATGTGATTTGAAACACGTGATGTCAACAGGTGATTTTAATTACGATTTTGTACAAAAGCAGCAACCAAGAAAGGTCTAGTCCTTTAGGAGCAAAGATGGGCCGAGGATCGCCAGTTTGCTAACAAATACGCGAGAAAACTATTAAAATGTGTAAAAACAATGTTCCTCAAAGTAAGATAGGAAGAGATTTGGATATTTCACCTTAACAGTGCATAACATAATTAAAAGATTCAAGGAATCTGGAGGAATCTACATCTACAAAGGCCAGTTAAAACTGCACTGTGCCAAAAGGAAGCCTTATGTTAACAGTGTCCAGAAGCGCCATCGACTTCTCTGGGCTCCGAGGCTTCTGGGATGGACCATCACACAGTGGAAACGGGTGGTGTCTTCAGTCCCTAAGTGTCTTTTAAGTGTTTTGAAAAGGAATGGCAACATTACAAAGTGGAAAAAGCTTTCCTGTTCCAGCTTTTTTTTAAATATGTTGCAAGAACCAAATTTGGAATACATGATCATTTTGAAAAAAACTAAATTCATGAGGAACACATGAAATATTGTGCTGCTTTGTTTTCAATGTAATACAGGTTAAAGATAGTTTGACAAAGTACTGTTTTCAGTTTGATTTTAACTTAACATACTGTCCAGACTTTTCCCAATTTGGGGTTGTAAATGCTGGACCTTGTTAATGAGATGACAGCAGTCATGAGAAGCTCTATAGTAAGTAAGTAAGTAAGTAAGTAAAACTTTATTTATATAGCACCTTTCAAGATATAGATCACAAAGTGCTTCACAACAAAGAATAAAAACATTAGATAAATGAATAAAATTACTAAGTCAAATTAAAAGCAGATTTGAAAAGATATGTTTTTAGCTGGCCTTTAAAAGCAACAGCAGTGTCCACAGATCTTAGTGATAAAGGCAACGAGTTCCAGAGGGTCGGAGCCACCACGGAGAAGGCTCGGTCACCTTTTGTTTTCAATCTGGAATAGGGAACAGACAAGAGGTCCTGCGTGCATGACCTTAGCATTCTCGATGGAGTGTAGGGGATCAGGAGTTCTGAGATATACTCAGGGGTTTGTCCATGTAGAGCTCTCCATGTCAAGACGAGAATTTTAAATTTTACACGGTAGGAAATTGGGAGCCAGTGAAGTTCCATGAGTAGAGGAGTTATATGGCAATATTTTGAGGACCTTGTTAACAGCCTCGCAGCAGCGTTTTGAACAATCTGCAAACGGTCAAGGGTAGCTCCAGATAGACATGTATACAGTGCATTACAATAATCCAACCATGAAGA
>VUQR01010405.1:0-14927 GCA_015108515.1 Hemichromis elongatus | reverse complement strand
GTATAACTATATATATATATATATATATATATATATATATATATATATATATAGTATATATATTATATATATATATATATATATATGTGTATATATATACTGTAATGAGCATAATTCATTGTGGTGCTTCCTTGTTTTGAAAAACCAGTCAACCTGAACATACAGTAATGTGCATCATCAGCCTAAAAACCTGTGAACCTGAAAATGCAGTCAAGTCATAAGTATTACAACAAAAAAGAGCTCAATATTTTCAATAAACCTATTGTCAGTTTTGAGTATATAAAAAGTCTGCTGCACGCAGTATGCATTTTTACTGAAACGTATAAGAAAGGCATACAGTACACTCTGGCAGCCTTTATGTCAATAAATTCAATGCAGGTTTGACATGTTGCCATTTGGCTTTGAAATGAGAAACAGACTACCTAAAACATACTTACAGTCCATTGTAAATGATTAATATGTGATGAACAAAGACAGATTTGTCCACTGGGAATCAAAGCTTATACAAGGATGACATGAAAGCATTCATGCCCTCTAGGTAAATTCAACTGGGAAGGTATGACATCCCATCAAGCCTACACTATCTACTGCACATGAGTCTTCACGTTGTCACTAAAATAAACATAACAAAGAGAAAACACAAAGACTTCATATAAAAACCACTGAGTGAGGCTTTTCTGATGTACCCTAAGAATTTCTTTGCATGTAAGGCTTCAGATTTGAAGCAGAAACATTAGCATTTGGCAGCATTCACTTTACCTCCTCAAAAGAAGAATAAGACCTTTGGCTTCATCCTGGTCTTCTTTATTCTGCCAGCTGCTGTTCCTGATATCTTTAAACCTTTATTTTTCAATTTAGCGTGGCGCACAGTGGCAGCACAGGCTCAAAGGCTACAGCGTCTGTATGGGGTCACATATCAGGCGCTCCTCGGGGTTGTGAAGATATTAGGGAGCATGATACAGTGTGTCTGTCATTCTCAGAGCTGCAGCTGCAGTGCTCTGACTTCCTGGGCCAGGCTGTCCATCTCCACATTTCACAGCTCCAACGTGACTGCTGCAATGAGACAAGGAATTGCAGCGTCTGTGCCAAGTCCTAACACAACCACTTGCTCCCTCTCAGAGAAGAGCATCTGCATCCTGGCTGCCACTTCCCGACTTGCTGGGGTCATCCCCCAGACTACGTCATTACAGAGGACATCAGGCTGCACTCTCCATAAATTAAATCTGGGACTGCATTTACACAGGGAAAGACAATCTGGGTTTAACCCTTGATGCACAGATGATGTTTTGCCGTAGCTTTTCTAAGCAGGAAACTGTTATGCTTTCAGCTCTTTCTGCAGTTATTTCTTGTGAATGCCATCCTGTATCATATTGTGTGGACAAGTGTCCATTTGATTTGCATTGTGTTTTATAGGTTTTTATATTCAATAATCTATCAGTGATATGTATTGATTTACTATCACAGGAGCCGGGGCTTGACCTCTTTAGTGATGTATGGGTTACTTCAATAGATTTCTTAGCTCCTCCTTCTGCTGCCTTCTCCTTATTAAAACTCTAAAATTCACAGACCTTCTAACAATCCCAGTGGGGGTATTTTTCACTATTCTAAGGGAGCTCCTTAAAGATTTTCATTTGGATTAGTGTGCCTGTCTTTTGACATGGGCCACGCCTATAATCCCATGAATTTCAGAGGACATAGAGACCGAGAACACGACAGGCGAAAGTGAATATTATTTGTTGTTACCACAGGGAGGGCATTATACCTACCCAATAGCCTCACACATAGCAGTATTCCCAGAATGCAATTTTTTTTAAAGTATATTCACCAAGTATTATTAAATAGTCATGCTAATAACTTCTTTGATTATTAAGCTCCCACGCCTGCTGTTTGGAGCAGTGGACCTTTATGCGAGGAAGAAAATTGTCTCCCTTCAAGCAGTACCAAATTAAACATACCCCTAACCAGACTGTGAAATTGAGCAATTCAAAATCATTTCCAGCGCCTTGGTGCAGCCCATAATCAGAGGAAAAAAGTTTTCTCATAGATAGGACTGCCCAAGCTCTAAAGCCCAGGTGACGTAACTGACACCCCCCGACTGTCTTCATTAAGTCGAACCGATTCAGTTTTTACTTCACTTCAGTTTCCACTTCAGCCGCAGGAGTTGCCGTAAAACCCTCTAGGCATCCGTGTTGAACCGGCCACCATTTATAGCCTCGCGGTGACAAGCAATCTTATTATGAGATTTAAACTTTGCCTCGGCTAGATTGGAGGATCAACACGCGCTCCTCTCGCAGTTATTCTCCGCAGTTTCCCAACTGATAACATACCTACCCTGCCTACCTACACGGCTCCTTTTATTGTGGTTAAACGCTGGTGTCAGCTCTCGGTGTAATAGAGAGAGAAAAAAAAGAGAGAGGGGGGAAAAAAAGCCAAGCCAGGCTCCGGGTCTCTTCAGCATACATAAAGGCGAGCAATGAGAGGAGCTCAGCCTTGAATTAAATCACTCTCCGCTAAATGGATCTTTGAGACCCTTGGCGCAGGCAGCGGCTGCTTTGCGCGTCTTCAAATCGAAACAGAAATCTGGATTTTTCTTTTAATATTTTCATTTTTGTAGTATCTGCCAGAAACATCTCCCGTTTCTTTGAATGTGTCTTGTGTTCGCGGTGAGATACAGTAAGCAGACAGCTTTGTATCGGGAAGAGGCTCTTGCTCTGGGATCGTTAAGCAGGTAAGCTGTTACACTGTTGCCCGATTTTGCACTTTAATTTCGCAGACTTTATAGAGCTCACACTGCACTTGACACTTGTGTTTTCTATTAAAGAGCAGCGGTCTTAGTATTTGAGTTTTGTTCGGCTGTTATGCACATGCCATGTAGATAACGTAACTCATAGTACTAAGTGAATACAGAGCTTCCAAAATGCAGTTTAACTTGGAAAGCAGCACGCTACAGTCGGTGCATTTTGCTTTTGCTTCTGTGAGATCTTAGCACACCGACGGGCACTGAAATGGGACACGAGGACCCACTTTTTGGTCTGAGCTGCGATTCGTGTTGAGAAAACGGCAGCTGCATTAAGTTCCTTATTTTCTTTCCTTTTCTTCTTCTCCTCTTTACTAAGTTATTTTCTTCATTAACTAAAAAAAACAAACAAACAAAAAAACGCAACACACACGCGCATTTGTCTGCAAGCAATCAGTCTGATACAGCTCGAGTCAAAGTAAAGTGGATACTTTGCAACTGTAAACCACCAGTAATACTGTCCGCTGGAGATGTCGCTTCAGCACCACGGACAGCTCCTCCACTTTACATAACCACTTTATTTCACACAAGGATATTGCTGTTACTTGACTTTAACTGGGAACACATTACTGTTGAGAGAGCTAGCTGTTGCTTTGTCAAATGAACACATTAAGCATACATATATATTGCGCATAGAAAACACACACGCACACACACACATATGTGCTCTCTCCTGCACCTCTTCTGCTTTCTACATCGCCAGGCCTACCCGCCCTACAAAAAAGTGACAAAATTACATCTAGTGTCAGTAATTTACACATACAATTCACAAGCCACTATTAAGGGAGGTCATGACATGGTTAAGGCAACTTAAAAGACCAATCTTAAATGATTAGTGCATTGCAGGACCTGAACATACAGTATTATGTTGTTATTACACAGTCTGGTCCTTAGTGTAGCCCTGTGCAGTCTCACACAGATTAGCTGAGGATTTTGCTGCGTCTCTGCCATCTGTCTGGGAAATGCAATCTATATACTGCATTCTAGACGTGTTTGTTTATTTGAATTGCCTAAGGCTTCATAGGGATTGATTTCTCTCTTTTTTTTAATTCAGCAAAGACCTAATTTTCAAATAAATTCAGCCAGCTCTGAAGTGTTTTGCACAAATAAGCATCTGTAGTCTGCGGAATAGTGGTTTAAAGATGCAGAAACAATGCCAGGTTTAATATAAACCACGCCTGCGGTCACACAACGACCAAAGAAATTAGAAGCCTATAGATATGTGTCTGTGGTTTTCCACTGTGGACGTAGGTGTAGGAATGCTGTATCATTCCTCTGCTGGTTAAATAAGGTGCTACAGTCTTAGTGATATTTAGAGCCTGGGAACCATTTAAGATATTAAGCTGAAAAAGTGTCCAATGCCACCAAAACTGCGGTCAATGTATTAATTGTCAATGTATTGTTCCAATAATTTCATTTCCATCAGTGTGAACAACTGCCTTACTTGTTCAAGATTTTTTATGGCAGGAGTTAGGAGTGTTTCAAAACATCTTAGTTTTGCTGCTGTTGCTAAAGCTATCTCTCACATTAGCCTTCATATCTCTTTTTTCCTGTCCCCGTCTCCCTTATCTTGATTATGCAGCTGTATGATTGAGTCAGCTATTTTGTATGCAAGTTGCCTTAGCTTGGTTCTTTGTGGAGGAGAGAGAAAGAGAGAGATCGTGCTGAGGATACTGAGAGAGAATTACAGCTTCTCATGGCGATGAGGAGCAGAAAAGACCAGGCTGCCCTGTTCGATAAATTGCTGTTTGAGAGAGAGACAGATATCCTAGGGGGACAGTGGTTTTGGAAATGTGACCAACCTTTCTAAATGGAAATGGCAGTGTGCATTAGTTTTCCACAGCTTTGTACTGTATACAGCATGAACTAAGCATCCAAAAGTCTTTCTCACCAAGTTATTCTGATACAAAACAATTTCATTTATTTGAGAAAGACTATGAAGCCAACTAGCACTGTACCCTGTATAGGGACAGGTGACAAATTAAAGGAAAATTCTGAACCTTTGGCCTCTGCAGTAAGTGGATCCAGTGCCTTTGTTATAATGTAGGGGGCATGCTGCTGGCTTGGTAAGATGAAACATTTCTTTCACAGCCCTATTCTAAAAGTTCAAGGGGTTACTGAGTCGTTTAATGAATATAAATAATGAATCATATAATATTGTCGACACATTCATCAATTTAGTTCCCATCTCTACACCCACAGAAGATTTTGGACCAACAAGTAAGACAGCGCTCTCATTAACATTATTAAAAGACCAAGTGAGGGAGTGCTTTTTGAAAGAATGGTGTTTGCTTCCACTCGTAGAGTTGTAGTGAGTCAGAGAGTCAGTGCCAAGGTGCTCTGGAGCCTTTTTTGCTTTACATGGTGATGCAACACCTTACTTAAACATTGTGTTCTTTCCTATAATTTCCCCCCTCTGTAAATAGAGTAGTAGTAGCTTTATAGACAATTGTAGAATGAGAAGAAGTTTTTTTTTTTTTTTTTACTGCTACAGTCTCGGAAAATGTATCAATTTGAAACTTTTACAGCATATCATTGGCAATTTTGGCTTCTTGCGTTTTCTGATACTTTTTACTGCAATTTATGGGCTAAAAGGACATAAAATTGTCTTTTTCCCTTTTCTTTACTGCGGATAGTCATGGTATTAAACTGGATGTCTGTCTATATGTCTCAGCTTTAAATCTAAATAGTGCAATTTCCAAAGAGAAAGATAGAGAAAAACTGCAAAATGTTTCATGTGCCATGCTTTTTTTTTTTTTTTTTCTTTTCACACTGACGTCATGTTCTGAAAAAGTTACCCAGGCTTTGCCAACTGCATGTTCAGGCAGCGATGCTCTGGTTGTATGGTTAACAATGTGTAAAGTGTAATCAAAGGGGCCAGGCAGGGTTTGTAGACAAAGCTGTGAAACATATGGTTCAACAGCATGGCACATTTCAGTTCCACGGCTCTCCACAACCGTTAGGTTCAAACTGAAACTTCCTGTGCTGTGAGTAGTGTTTGCCATTTTTACAAGAGCTGTTGCACCACCTCAATCTGAAGTATCCCATGTGACACTCAGCTGTTTTATAAAAAGAAGAATGGGCTTGTTTTTCTCTGTGGTGAAGAATGGCAGGATCAGGAAATTAGTCACAGAGGGAAAACAAATGAAAGGAAGACAAAAACTGTGTTCAAAGTAATGAACAGGTAAAACCCCACATGCACAGTACAGTACAGTTTTACTGGATCTAAACAACAATTTCTACTTTTCTACATCTTCTAGTGTTACATTAACATTAAATCCTTGTAAATGTTAAAAATTCAATCTGCAGAATGATTTGTGTATTTGTGGTATTAGCAGCCATCTCTATGTTAGATTCATCCACACTCAGGGATATATATGCAAAGCTTCTGAAATGCTCTTGATGCTGCTGAAGGACAAGATCACAGATGACACTGCCAGAGCTATTCCTTAGGACAACTTAGGGCATTAAAAGGAAATTGTATTGACAGCAACTTAGCATTTGGGAAAGGATGGCGATTGGTTGAGGACTTTTCAATGTCTAACAAAGGCTGTAACAGGCAGATAAGGGTGAAAATACAAAATAAAAAAACAAATGAAAGAAAACCTGCTATCCCTTCAAATGCAGCTGCCCTTGGGCACCTTTTATTTAGCCAGTGCAAAACAGAGATGCACCTTTGTGGAGACAGTATCTCCTAGAAGTCATGCAAAACCATTAGCAAACTTCACCTTGAGTCTGCACCTCGTGAGTCATTAACTGCACATTCACAGAGCCGTGGCCCAGTCTCATCTCAGGAAAGAATGTATTTGAGTTTACTCAGGGGACATTACTGAAAGTGGCAGCAATGGCCCTTTGGATTCCAGGCATGTTTTAAGGGGGAAAAAAAAACATGGCAGGTTTAACCATTATCTCTCCTATCGCTTTAAACTTTTATTTTCTTATATGCTGATTATGGTTTAGCAGGAAATGAGATGACTTCTATTTATGGGGATTTTTACATATTCCCTGAAAAACCGATCAGCCCACGGCGCTACGGATATGTAAATGAAAAGACAGCTGCATACAGGCAAGTAGGAATCAGTTAGTGTATCACTGATAGATTGTGGGGATCAACACAAAGATGTAGGGATTCACTTGAGGGTGTGAATGAGTTATAATTAATTTAGAAATGCACTAAAATTAATCCATCAGAGAATGCCAGAAACATTTCTGTGTAGTTTCCTCAGCCACCTGCTGGCTGCCTTATGATAGACAAAACCTTTAGTAAACAAGCCTCCTGAAATGGCTGAGTGAGGCAAATTGAACATTGCTGTTCACTTTCCATCTTCTGTACAAAAGAATTAGATCCTAGGATGCAAAACAGCACATATCTGCAGGCACCTGCACTGCCTGAATATCCTGCACATGAGAGCCCATTAAAAGCTGCACAATATTTCTGTTTCGTTTCTAGATGCAGGATTTTGTATGTCAGAGGACCTCAGTGATCACTGCCAATTAATGCTTTTTGTAACACCTTGTGACCTTTTAAACTGGAGATAAAGTGCAGGGAGACAGGTTGAGAAATATTTAATCTTCCACTAAAGTAGAAGTTGTAGACACATTGTACACAGACATAGAGGTATCTTTATATATGAGTGGCTGCTGTATCTCAGTGAGGTATGCTACATATTTCCTTTGTGTATTGTGTGCAATGCAGCACAAACAAAGAGATTATAGATGGCATAAAAATAACTTTATTAATGCAACAGAGTATGTTTTTCTTACTTTTAGACAAAAGGCGCACGATGACACAATAATATATACTTTATAGATTTGCTTAGCTGTATTTATTTTCAAAATAGAATGGTAAAGGTAGCTTTGTTTTTCTATTTCTTTCTAATTCAATTTATCCTAATGCCAGGAAAGAATGAAAACAAAATATGATCTTGTTACTTTGGGAAATGGCTTCTTTTTTTTGTAATATAGTCTGGCAAAGAGTAGATAGATAAATAGGTGAATGTGACAGTTTAGTATATATCAAAAACAAGACATGGATAATATATTGCAGCTTAATTATAGAAAGGATGAATCTTACCACTGTTCTGTGCAGATATACTTATTCAAACATGTGCTGCTCTTACCTGCTCAATCAAAGCAAGCTAATATGGATAAAATACCAAAGTTCATCAGACTGGGTGTAAATGTACAAACAGGTGTGAATTAACAATGGTGACATGATGGCATATTTCCTTTAGGGGATGTAGCTGAACACCTTCAGTGGAAATGCTTTTGCAAAGTAGAAGATGGATTACAGTTTAACAACATCTTAAGAATCATAAAAAATGACCGGCACTCCATTCACTGGCCATTATTTTAATGACAGACCAAAAAGGGTCCTTGTACGCTAATCTATTACACAGAAAATGGCATATATGTATGAAGCACACACAAACATAATCTCTGTCACTGGAAAGTCAGGACACCAGTAACATTAATTGCTTCCTTGGGGAAATATAAAAAGCAAGGAGCTTCTCTGTAAAATCTAAGACCACCGAATGGAAAATATATTTAAGGTTGTGCGCAGTCAGTCAAATTGAAGTCATTTTATTCTGCAGACTTGATTTCCTGTGATCTGTTTCAAGCCATACAACTTCTGTTTAGATAATTAAGTTCGATTTCTGTGCAGTTGCAAATAGTGCTCAAAGATGCCTCTGATTAGATCAGTGATTGGTAATGCAGCATGATTATGCAGTTTGCAGTTTCCTATCAATTATGAAATTTAAACCAACACCTCTTTAAAGACGACAGATGCTCAGTGAATAAAGCCACTCCCACATGCTAAAGTGAAAGCAAATGCTGTTCATCAAAAAGTGAGGATGTTCTTAAAAGTTTAATGGGTGCCAAAAGTCACATTGTGATAATCAAAACGTGGCCCTCCTCTCGATAAATGTTAAGCAACTCTGGTCTGAGCGTGTAAACAGCTTCAGTAGTACACTAATGATGCACTTGAGGTAATTAACCTGTTCAATGGCTTCCACAAGCACGAAACGCTAAATGTGTTGTCTCATTTTTTTTTAAAACTTTTTTAATGTGGACAGCATTTAAATGTGCAGGCCTGTCTCATAATTATGTTTTTTTGTTGTTGTTTTTTATTTCAACACTCTTTAATAAAAACATTTAAGTTACCAGTTTGTTCCAGCATATACCGGTATATCATGTTTATATTTTTAATTTTTTTATTCTTTTGATCATTGAGTTACCACATTTTTTCAACCCAAGTAATGCATTGGATTCCTAAGAACAATTCTAACTAAATAGATAACAGTAAGGACCTACTCATGCAGAATATTATAGCAAGGAAAATAAGGGGGGAATAGTCATTTATAAGTGCTTAATTTTATCATAATAAAAAAAACCCAAAATACTCTAAAAGGAGCCTTTTGGATGTAGGCAGGTAAAAGAGGAAACTGTGCCTCCTTTACAGTTTCTGCAAACTACTTCAAACCTTTACAAAAGTAATACAAAAAGAGTACAGAGTTAAAAATAACACACGCAATTATGCTCTAGGTGTCCTTCACATTTCAAAAACAAATTGTGAAGGACCAGCGCTGCTGAGAATCAACTCATAATGTCTCCACTTCTTAACTGAAAGCACCAGTGGTCGAGCTGCTTTCACTCTGTACCCCCAGTTGGCCCTGGCCAGCTGAACAAACATTTCTGTAAGTGAACAATTATCTGAAGTGAAGCCTAGAAGACAAGGAGCAATCAGGTGATCAGTCCAGGGCTCATCTACACTTTGATGTTGTGTGAAGGTCATTCCTTATTCTTTCGTCAGAGCTGCAGCCAAACACACTGGCTGTAGTAGAAATGTCTGATGGATGATTTGAGCAAGTCAATTGCTTCCCATTGAGCCAACCCAGTAAAAGCCATGCTGGGGACATATTGCAATTCTTGTGAGTGCTTGATGAGTGATGGGCAACCCCCACAAACATCCAGCTGGCCCAGATAACAAGGTTATCTTGGTCACGATCAAACAGCGTTATAGGAATTCAGGGACTGCGCCTGAACTTCTGACCTGCTAAAATTATTTCGAGTTATTTGGATAACTTTTCTTACCACTTCCCTTAAAAGGTCACCTGAAGGGGAAATGTTAATATAAACAAAACAGAGAACAGCTGATTTGAGTCACCTATGGCAACCGGCATTCCTTAAAGGTTTATTGCAAACTGCCAAGCTCGATTCTGTCGTTTAAGAGTGTAGGGCAGATGGACCTCGGACTGATTAAGAAAATGTAACTTTTTCTTGTCAGTTTCTCTTTACAAGATGAATCTAGAAGACATTTGTTTTCTTCTAGCATTTTAGAACAATTAAGCTTTTATCGAATTTACAGTAATATAAGTACTGAGTTAACTCAAGCAATATTATCGTCACTTCATCGTTGTTTCCTTTGCTCAGCCACTTGTAAACACTCAGGTGAGAAACAGATCAACCACATGTAAGAGCATAGATGAATAATAATTGATAAGATTAGATAAATAAAATTAGGTAATCAGGTAATTAAATGCAGACCCCCTCGAATGGAGATTTCATTGGAGGGGTTCTAACTCTAACAGTGCAGTGGCTTTAAGTTGTTGAATTTGCTTAATCTGAGCAAATCATCAGATAAACAAATATGAAATATGCATATATAAAAAAACATTAATGTTCTTTTTGTTTTCTTAAAGTCGCTAATTTTCAACAATTTGTACTCCCACTGCATTTATGTAACAACTGTGGTTGCTTTATTTTGCATGGACAATTTACAGTGAATTTCAATAAACCCGTATGTGAAGTAGCTCTACCTTATGAGCTACTAGGTGCCATAAAAGCGTCATTAAAAATTAATGTATCAGTAGTTCTCATTTAGCTTGGTGCTGCTAATTTACTTAAGTAAAGGATCTGAACATTCACCTCTCCAGCATTTTCCTGCAGATATACTATGAGAGATACACCGTGGCTTCTAAATTTAATTCTCATTCATAATGAAGAATAATTTTACAAAGTGATTGCAAGTGACAATTTCCACTTCCTGCCATAACAGGCTCTTGACTCAGTGTGCGGCTGTTGTAACAGAAGGCTTTTATCTCACAACAATCCCAGCATCTGTTTTACTATTTAAATTCTGTATACTTGCCTTTTCAAAGGTGGTAGAAAAAGAAAACTTAAACTTATTTCTTTTTATTTTCAGGACATTTCACAGACATTTAACATAGTAGTATGTAAAAATATACAGTTTAAGAGAAGCTGAGGTACTAACAAACCATCATTCCCTAACTTTAGTTCCAACCAGGGACAAGTAGCTTTCAGTATCACAAAGGATCTACAAAGACCAAACTGCACCAAATGATAAGATGGTTGCTTTAAAGACCAGCTGGGAAGAGCAGGTTTTAAATAATAGGGCCACTGACTCATCAATAATTTCATAAACCATATGTCTAGCTTTTGCAATCTGTAAGTGACCTTGTTGGCTGCACTATAGAGATCAAAAGGTCAGTTCATGAGAAAAATAATTAAGCAAAATGTCTTTGATAGCTCCTGATATGCAAAGTGTGCAACATCCCAGATTTCCTCAGATACATCTACACCGACATCTGCACTTAAAAGCCTTTAAGCACTTTTGTCTTGTGCATACCATTCACGCTGCAAGCTTGGCTCACCTGAGCATGTGTCCTGTCACGATTCAAGAGTGCAAAACGTTCCAAACAAGCTGTGCAATGTCACAGATCTCTAACTTCCCTATTAGATCATGCAGTAATTCTTGACAGGCTTGAACAGAGTTAGTTCAATTTTAAACAGTAATCCTGTATAAATCTACAGATTGTCACTGAGAAAGTGAAGATAGGACACCGTTACCATAGAAACTGATTCCAAACTTGGAGCAAACATACTAGCATCTACTTATAAAAATGTGCCAGTATTCACACTATTAGCAGGCCACAGTGTACCATAACACTCATACTGAAGTGCATTGCCGCATACTTGACTTACTGTTCATTGACACTATCATAAGGCTTTAATGTGATGCAAATTATTCAAAGAGCCTGATTTCTACACAGTCATCTCAGTGAAGTCTTGAATAGGCCTTGGCATAAGTGCTCTAAAACAATGACTTCCATACCTCAAAACATCTAACATTTTAAATTAATTAAGGCTCATACAGCTTTGTAAAGAATCCCGTTTAATTACTTATGTTTTTATCTTTATGGCTAATTAAACAATCTGGTTGCTCTGCTTTTCAGAGCAGATTGATTGCAAAGCAACAAATAGAGGCAGAACAGTGGGCTAACTGAACCAAGCCACATCAACGGACCAAAAAAAAAAGAAAAAAAGAAAAAAGAAATCTCTATATTCAGTGTGCCCAGAGCAATGAAGTCAGTGCTGTGCTGTGCCAAGATTTTAGAGTCCT
Source organism: Hemichromis elongatus (assembly GCA_015108515.1). Lineage (NCBI taxonomy): Eukaryota > Metazoa > Chordata > Actinopteri > Cichliformes > Cichlidae > Hemichromis > Hemichromis elongatus. The sequence continues at coordinate 2,706 of VUQR01010405.1, read as the reverse complement.
GTTACCAAATACTACAGATCATGATTCAGATAGGATGCAAGACCTTTCTTGGCAGCTTCCTTGCTGCTTACAGCAGCAAATCAGAAACATATCAATATTTACCTGGATAACTGCCATGCTCAGAACTCAATTCTCTGAACAACAGCCAGATGAACAACATCTTGTGAATATAAGTTATTTCTCCCAACAGCTAATGAAATCACAGACAAATACCTTGGTAGCATGAACATTTTTGCAAACATACTTTTTTAATGCTTATTATCTAGGTCGACAGCTGGCAAGAAAAGTGGTCCATCCCCAGCTGCAGAGCATCAATCTGACACTCCACCTGTTGTCTTCTCACTCACGCCCTCCATTGCTCATTAAACAGTGCTGCCTTTCAGGCCGAATCAGCTCAGACTGGTGATCACCCACTGTGAGACTAGAACACAGAGAGAGAAAGGATCTGGGTGCCAGATTGTCAGACCTGAGAGGTGTTATTCCTCAAATAAATATGGAGATTATGTGTAAAGCCCGTGTGCCAATTATGCTTTCCCACTTCTTTAGCAAGATCATTTGGAATCTGTTTAAAGCTATTCACAATGATTAAAATGCACAGTTCGGGTCTATAGAGCATGATTGCAGGACATGCAGTTTACATGAACTTTTAGTCAACAGCAGTTGACGTTAATAGATTGTGTTTCTGTACAACCTTAACTTGAACAAGTCAATTTCCTGGGGTAGTGAGTGATTTGTATGACTGTCCTTTGTAGTAGGATTACATAATGTGAGCAGGGCTTCACCCTTACGGTGCTTCTCCATATGCAAATTTAAAAAAGATCCAGATTGAGTACAAGCTCTGGGTTTAGGTCAGTCTGTCGACATGGATCACATGAAGGAGCTGGGCGGTAATCTTAACTGACCCTGCAAAATCCATTATGCTGTTGTAGAACACTTAACAATCAGGGGTTTTACCACATGTTTGGGTAGTTCTTATTCAAAAGTTTGTCATGTTTTTCTACCATTGCAGCTCTGAGACATGGTTACTGGTGTGGCCACGGTTAACTTTCAGACAAACGCACAGCTGACATATTTACAAAGTCACAAAAATGTATTTAGTTTTAACTTTATATAATTAATTGTGGAAAAAAACAATTAAATAAGAAGAAACTGTTATCATATATGTAATATCTTTTTTAAATTAAATAGCACTAACAATTTCAGCCAGGACTTTCCATTATTATCTTTTGATTGTTCTCATTTTAAAAAGTGACTTTAGTGAATGTTTACACTAGAAATTAACAAGTCAAGGTTTCAAAATGACTGATATGCCACTCATGACATACCAGTGGTGACTTCAAGATTGCTGTTTATTGCAGTCTATAGTTAAGTGACACTTTAAATAAGAAATCCACTTATAAGTCCAGAGCTTAGACAATATGAGTAGTGGATTCAGATCCACAGTCAAGTCTTTGCACACATCTGCCAAATACATTTATAGCTGGTAAAATTCAGCAACGCTGATCAAAAAACTGAAGCACACACTGTTGAATACAAATTATTATCATCAGCCATCTTTTGCTCGGTAATTTGCAGCAGATAAATAATAACAGTGGCGTTTGCTGGGTAGCAATTTCAGTAAAGTGATTTCTGCCTTTCCCTAAGATGTTTTCTATTTAGGAAGGTTTTCAGCTGACAGACTGAACAAAAAGACCATTTATGTGTTGTAGCAGCACAGCAGAGAGTGTCGAGACAGTTTAAAGCTTCAACACAACATTTCTATAATTTTGTTTTCAATTCAAAATTTTACTACACTGCCCCATTAATGTGGCGATAACAAGGAATGAGTATGAAAATAAAAATGATAGTTTAAATAATTCAAGCTTTTTTGTTGTATTAGATGGAGAGAAGATGGGAATGCTGGGAAAAAAAGCACTGGAAAGAAACCGTAAACAGCCCAGTTCCCCAAGACTCCCAAAAATACATTAAATTTGACAACTTTACAAAACTTGTTAATAGTACACATAGATAACAGATGTTCTTCCACACTTTAGGAATTTTATTTTGGTAATACTTGCTGGTTAAAGCTTACCTCCTTTGCTCTTCTCTAAAAACTTATATTTGATTTAGGTAGTGTGCTTCAGCTTGTTATTCTGCTGGACTATTTCTCTAATACAGAGCTTGTAGGGCCTCATCTTGTCATTCAGTAGTTTGGTATATCCACAAGCCTTCTCGCATCTACAGTATAGATAAAATCTCAGCAGCGCCTTTTGTTCCGTTGCAGTCCATAATCTTCACACTCCCTCTGGCTACGTCCACACTAGTCTGGATCTTTTGGAAAACGGAGCTTTCGTGGAAAAACGATCCCCGTCCACACTATCGTTTTGAGTTGTTTTTCACACCTTTGCGCGTCCAGTACCGCGCATACGTGAAATGTTAGACGAGCCAACCTGCCTGTTGTTTATTTACTTTCCGGCTCTTTAAAACGAGCGGCGAAATGGCGAGACAAAGCACCGAATGTGTCAAATGGAATGATAATGAGGTGGAGCTGTTGCTCCGAGTCACAAATGAGTACATATTAATCTTCAACACGGCCACTAAAAACTTATTGACTGAAACTAAACTGAAACTGAGCAAACAAAACAACAAAACAACTGCGGTACGATGCCCTCTGACCATCTTAGTTAAAGTGGTCACATGACTGCATCATATGACTAACATACGTCA